>RWGZ01000133.1:416954-435124 GCA_009725065.1 Utricularia reniformis
ATAAATTACACATAAAACCACAGAAATTGATATAATATGTAATGTTGATCATCAATTTTTTAAAGTTGTAAATATTATAATTTCAAAGTTTAAAAATTGTATGGTTCGCCCCCGAAATTTCAAACTCGTTTATATTTTATCATAACACTCGTTAATATATTAAATACATATATAATTTATATTTGAGCCCTTAACCTTAAAAATAAATAAGACTATGTTTTAAAACTTTGAAAAAATTAAAAATAACACATAAATTTTCAAAACCACTCACAAAAAAATAGAAGCTGCTATTTTTCACTCGAGAGTCATTCTTGAACAATTTTGAAACTTTAGATACTAAATACACAATTTCTAAACTTTAGGAGCATTGTATTTATGCAATTTTAAATATCACCGTCGTAATATTCTCATAAAATTATAGAAAATATTTAAAACAAAAAAACATTATTTAAAACTTATTGATTTATTTTATTTATATAGTTTTGCTAAATAAACGAAAAATCGAGATTATTCACTCAATGGTAATTTATAAACCGTTTTGAATAGAATTACATGATTTCTAAACTTTGGTATGATTGCATTTAAACTATTTTAAAGCCTAATTTTCTCATTTAAAGTGACTTTGCTTGCTCTATTACCTATGTTTTAAGTCTGTCGATTGAACAATCTGTTCAAACAAGTTTTTAGTGAATTTAGAATTTTTCGATTCGATTAAAATATAATGATATTTAAAAATATTTACGGTTCGAGCAACGGTTCGTATTGATTTACTTGAACAAGAAGCTCTCCGATTCGATCTATAAAACCGGTTTAAGAACATAGATTGATGAGAACTCTAGGACCGGGTACCCTGTAATGGGTGAGGCCCGATAACTGTTGGGCCAATTTAAATAATCAAAACGAATTCTCACAGCCCAATTACACCTTTAAGAAGACCGGCCCGAGGTTCAACACGGAAGACCGAAGATAACCTTAGTAAAAATAAGCGTTATCTGCCAGCTGGCTCCGCGGTTCGGTCCGAACGGTTACAAAACAGTTACAGGCTCACGCGTTCCACGCTTCGGGCCCTGTCACGTTTATCATGCTTCGGGCCCGATCACGCAGACCACGCATCGGTCCCAGCCTCGTTTTACATCCTGCGATAACAACCTCTAACAAACTTGTCAGAGGCGGTTACAGGACGTGGATTACACTCGCCGGCAACTCTATAAATACAGGGTAGGGCGAAGGAAAAGACAGGACCCCTTGGATGCAGAAGAACAGGCTGTTACGCTGCCCAGATTCTTACTGCTTTCTATACTTAGTCATTTTCATTAACCTGCTTTGTGTAAACTTCTCTTATTTTCATTAGTGAACAGACCAAGAGTATAATCGGCTCTTGGTCGAGTGGTTTTCACCCCATTTTACGGGGTTTCCACTATATATGCTATGTTCTTACTTTGATTTTAACTTTTAAATCGCTCTCCATATCTTTTATAAATCAGAACCGAGTTCGTTGATTGAACGAACCGGACGACTGTTGGTACCCCCTAAAAAGGGACCATAACAGTTTGGCGCCGTCCGTGGGGACGATTTTTTCTAATCCCATTTGAGTTCTCTTCCTGGGATAGGATAATCAAAGGCATGGCATCAGGAACTCCGATAAATGATGGTGACGTGCTTCCCGACAGTCTTCCAGCACCAACATTCACGGACGGCGGCTGAATATTGGGGTGTAGTGAATATTGATTTATACTCAAACCCAAACTCATATCTATCATACCCGCTAAAATTAAAGTAATATTTAAATTTTTTTATTTCTAATATTTTTTATATCTTATTTAAAATGTTATTTATGTAATTTTAAATAAATTTTTTATTACACTATTTTAAAATTTAAACATAATCTTACATTTTTAGGTTAAGTGATCAAATAAAAAACGTATTTAAAACATTAAAAGATATTAAAATCAACCAGTAATTACTTTTAATTTTTTTGATTAAAAATATAATTAGAAATATAATAGAATATATATACAAACTTTTAGAGTTTAAAGTTGAGTGATTATAACAATTTTTTTAAATATTTTATCATTTTAATAGCTTGTTATGTTATTTACATTATTTTAATATTTCGATATGTTTATAAATATATATCATAAATAAAATCAATATATTTTAAAATATTTACTTTTTATTTTAAAATTTTTAAAAATGTTCAAAATATATTGTGGAAAAAAATGAAAAAAAATCATTTATATTTTGTATTATTTGACATTGTACGTGGGTTGAATTATTCGCTGTGTAGTGGATATTCGTAAGTGTATGACATATATTTTAATATTCAAATCCAATATATATTTGATGAGAATATGAATTTGAAGTTATAAGTGGTGGATGAAACATAGATTTGACCAAACCCTACCTATTGTCATCCTTACATATATTAATAAAATCATTAATATATGCAGGATTACCCATTTACCTTTCCAAATCCACCCTTAGCGGGCATTTATCCATCATCTAGCACGTAATGATATTACAAATTGTCTTTCTACATGGGTTGTGATGAATATTTTTTAATATATTTTGTTAAACTTTTATTTTATTTGTGGAATGAGAATATAGACTTGGAAATGTTAGGAATAATATGATAACGTGCGTTGATTTTGGGGATCTTGGCTGGGAAGTTTAGGCTAAAGTTGATTTTTTCTTACTTTTTATCTTGACTTCGAAGATTTGGCAAGAATGTTATCTCAAAAGATCTTTATCTTTTAGTCTAGATAAATTCCCTCGTGATTAATCCAATTCTATTGTGTTTGTTTGATACTCAAATTAAAACTACGGTGAGGTGCGATGCGATGTCCAGATCGTGATTTTCTTATGTTACACAAAACATAAACTTAATTGCGATGTGATAATCGTTAAAAAATCACGATATCATCACAGCTGTTAAAACTAGCTGTGGTCTCATCGTGATTTTGGAAAAGACTAATTTACCCTAATTGCGATGTGATAATCGTTAAAAAATCACGATATCATCACAGCTGTTAAAACTAGCTGTGGTCTCATCGTGATTTTGGAAAAGACTAATTTACCCTTAATTATATTAATTATAATATAATTATATTTATTATTATATATATAAGGGTATATTAGTATTTTTACGTAAATCGCGATCATAATATCACAATTTTCCCAAACATATTTAAAAATTCACGATTATCATATCTCACCACATCTCACCACACCTCACCGCACCTCACCACATCTCACCACACCGCAATTTTAAAAAACTATACCAAACAAACCCATTAAGACTTATGGAGGGCAATAAAATATTTGATAAGTTAATTATAATTGCATTGCATCATAGTCAGTAATAAGGAGATTTTTAAATGATAAATATATCATATTTTTAAAAATATTATTGAATTTATAAATAAATGTATTTTAGCACTCACACATAATCTTATTTACAATTTAGTAGTGATGTGACCACAAATTTACTATATTTTATAAATGAAAATTCATAATTTTGTTTATTAATTTATACATTCTATTAAATTATAATCATTGGATTCTAATTAATATTTCATTTAAATTTTATTTTAATTAAATTTATATTCAGATTAAAACAAAGAATAAGGGTATTTTAGATATTTTTGAAATTGTTATACCAATTTAAAACTGTTATAAATTATTTAAAGAATGTATAAATTAATAAAAAATTAACAATTTTCATTTTGAAATTCAAATAAAAAAGAAATATATTAAATTTAATATCATCGCCAGATCGTAAATAATGTTCTTTTAAAATATTCCATTTGGGATCAATAAATTTACATTCATTTGGTTTGGCTCTAGAGCATAGAGGTACAAAAGCCATTAAGATAAGGACCCACATGCAAATATTCTTGGGGCCATTTAAGAATAAAATATATATTTCATGGTACAAAATATATTTTATTAATATTTCATCACCCCTTCAAAATAATTCAAATATCTTCTAGACATAAAAATAACTACAAAGAAGCACGTCAAAATAATGTATTATTTTGATAATAGCGAGTCATACTGGTACAATCAAATTGTAATGAGTTGAAGGAATACATGGTGTTCAAAATTACGATGGAAGTGCACGAATATAATGTATAAGAGGAGGATATCTAAAAAAAACTTTAACAAATCATTTACTATAACACCCCTATTCTCTTATAAATTAATTAAAATTTCATAATAATTGCAATGTGGACAATTTGATATTTCAATATGTGGTAAAATAAAATAAGTTATTAACTAATTGAGAAATATACAAAGATGAAGGACCCACTTAAAAATAAGTATGGGTCATTACAGAATATACGAAATCTTTAAACTGTATTAGAATAGTGATTCAAAAGATGAAAAACTTGATTTTGTTGCTAGAGGGGCTGGACAGTAATTATTGAAAGTTGATTCTTTCTTATTTTTGTTGCCTTTGATGAAAAGTAATGAACTTTTGGAAATATCATTTTGGACCCCACATTTATTGTCTGCCATGTGTTGACATCATGAAAATTGATTTAAGGCCGACAACAAGATTGTGTAGACGACTGTAGCATATCAGATTTGGTCTCCTATCATCATTACAGTTTTTAAAACTTTGGGGTGCTATTGTAATTACATCAAATTAGGTCAGAACCAATCTTTTAATAGAAGTCCGGAATTTTGTATTGATCTGTACGGTATAACTGATATAATCAGTAAAAAAAATTTAAAATTATTTTAAATTTTTTTTTTTTTTTTATTTTGTTCGAGTCGATCAAAAAAAACATATGTTCTGACACAAGTACCATGTATAGGATGATACCGATCGAAATATCGGTGTTCCCCAATTTTTTGCGTAACGACCGATATAAAAATATGAGTCATAACACAATTCAAATTAGTACCAAGTAGATGTGTCTTGCATAAGGATGAATGAGGAGGAAGGCAAGAAATAAAACTTAAAGTTGGACCAACACATGTATCTCTCGTACACAAAACCCAAAGACAACCAAATAAAAAAACAAATATTCCCAAATTTAATCTTTATATTTTTTTAATTTTTAAAAAGGCAGAAGACACTTTTAATCCCAAAGTTTAGATTTTTTATAATTTTAATCCTTAACTTTATATTTTTGACAAAAATAGCCTCCAAAGTTTGATGTATGTAAACCGATTCATAAACTATTATTATTTTGGCAAAATCAGTCTCCAAACTCATGTGTGTATGACATAATTATTCCACAAAGTTGTAATTTGTGGCAAATAAAGTCCCCGACTAAAATTACGCAAATTTCGCCATCAAAGTTTCGGGTTTTTGGCAAATTTGGTCCCTAACAACGTTAATGGTGCCAAAAGTTTGCAAAATGTGACAGTTTTAATCCCCAAACTTTTGAATAACTAATTTGGTCACCAAAGTTTATATAATTTGACAAATTTAGTCCCCAACGAAAGAATATGATGTTTTATATGATTTTCACGATGCATTTTAGTGTTTATAAATCGAAAAATTATTAATCTTATATCTAATTTGTAATTTTCGACAGAATATATTACAACGATACCAATTTGTATTGCGAATGTTAACACTTAAGTTTATTAATGTTTGATGAGATTTATTTGTCAAGTTTCCATTTAACTGTTTCTCGAAATTTATTTTGACGATTTCCGACAATTTTATGTTGTTGATTCATTGATTTTTTCAGGAAGACCGCGAGTTATATCTGATTTTTAATTTTCGATCGAACATAATACAACGACACCAATTTGCATTCGTCAATACTTGAAGTTTATTAATGATTGATGAGATTTATTTGTTGAAGTTTCCATTTAATTCTTTCTCGAAATTTATTTTGACGATTTCGAACAATTACATTGGTGATTCATTGACTTTTCTAGAAGACCGCGAGTTAAATACAAATTATAATTTTCGACCGAACATAATACAAGAATATTAATTTGTATTCTGAATGTCAACAATTGAAGTTTATTAATGTTTGATGAGATTTATTTGTTGAAGTTTCCATTTAATTGTTTCTCGAAATTTATTTTGATAATTCCAGACAATTTATATATTGATGAAGAGTGATGAGACCTCCGGAACCCGGTACCCCGAACTTGGGTAGACCCAAGCTTAGCCAAGCTAGCCCAAGTGACATAAGCCGAACTTGGAGGCCCTGATCCAACCCACGCGAATGGACGGCCCGGTGAGAATAGTCAGGCCTGATCTTAGTGATCGGGACCGATCGATGGAATTACGCGCTCTCCTCCTCATCGAGACCGATCGGTCCAGGACGCACAGACTACGCTTTGGGCCATCCGCACTCCTTGGCATGCGACAATAACCTATGATGATCTTCTTAGAGGCATGCCTGACAGAGTTGTACGAGCCTCCCCTAGTCAGGACATCGCAAATACTCGACCGATGTTCCCTCCTCCCGAAGCACGCCTTAAGCGAATATATATACTTTGGGAAAAGAGGTTAGTATAAATAGGGGTAGCGGGTAGGATCGGAGCCCCACTTGGTCCTGATTCGTCCGAAGGGGGTGTTCTCTAGTTCTCCAGTTCTGATTCGTCCGAATGGGGTGCTCTCTTGTTCTGATTCGTCCGAAGGATCGGGTATGGAGTGAGTTTTTATCGGGTTCATGTATCCTGATCTTATAAATTTGTTTAGCAGGTTCTACTGAGACAATGCTTAGCTCCCGGTTCAGACGCATGGCAGTAGCCTCGGCCCACCCCATTGATGATCAACAAGGTTCGCCAGATGCTGCACAGCCTTCGGAGTCTGCGACCTGAGGCATGCTGGTCCCTTCGGGATCATCGTCGGCGGCGAATCCCCCCATCAGCTCCAACTGTGCAGGCATGTTGACTTTACGCTGCAAAGGGGAGCCCTCTAGCAGCAAGTGGCCCGCTCTGCGAGTAATAGGAGTGATGGAGGAGGTGATATCGGCTGATGAGAACTCTAGGACCGGGTACCCTGTAATGGGTGAGGCCCGATAACGGTTGGGCCAACTTAAATAATCAAAACGAATTCTCACAGCCCAATTACACCTTTAGGAAGAGCGGCCCGATGTTCAACACGGAGGACCGAAGATAACCTTAGTAAAAATAAGCGTTATCTGCCAGCTGGCTCCGTGGTTCGGTCCGAACGGTTACAAAACGGTTACAGGTTCACGCGTTCCACGCTTCGGGCCCTGTCACGTTTATCATGCTTCGGGCCCGATCACGCAGACCACGCATCGGTCCCAGCCTCGTTTTACATCACGCGATAACAACCTTTAACAAACTTGTCAGAGGCGGTTACAGGACGTGGATTACACTCGCCGGCAGCTCTATAAATACAGGACAAGACGAAGGAAAAGNCGATCTACTCCTCCCCCTCCGGCCAGAGCTCTAACTCCCGCTCCTGGAAATGACCAGGAGCAGATGCAGCGACGAATAGATGAGCTCACCAGGGAGTTGGAGAATATGCGTGCATTGAAGGATTGCGGACCGAATCTGGGACCAATCATGGCTTATTTGACAGGGCCATGGAGGCCCCTATCAGGCGGAGTAAGGATGACGATTGGTGGCATAATTTACATGATGTCCAAGCGTCATCCCAGCAATCTGAAGGCGTATTAGCCGCCTTGGGAGATTTGATGCTCCCCTTTTCAGAAGAAATCTGGGCAGCGGTCCTAGATCGACATTATCGCAGCCCCGAGGGGTTGCCGACATTCCGAGGCGACGGTGATCCTATTGATCACGTTGCTGATTTTGAGTTACGTATGGGAACAGTTCGGGCCTCGGATTCATTGAAGTGCCGCATCTTCGCGGCAGGATTGCAAGGCGATGCCCGAACCTGGTTCAAAAATCTGCCGGCCCGATCCATACAGTCGTATGGCGGGTTTATTTTGGATTTTTCAGAGCAATTCGCTCCAAATGTAGGACCGTCTCGAAGCAGGCAGGAACTATACCAGCTAAAATATATTCCGGCGAAAATGAGTCTTTGGTCCTTTATGGAAAAATTCAACAGGACCGCCCGAGGCATCAAACTCGAGCTGCGTGATAAAATTGATATTCTACAGCAGGTCTTAGGACCGTGCGGCCTTTCGGCTAGTTTGGTGAAGAGCCCACCATCTACCTTGGGGAAACTGCTTCAGAAAATCAACAAATATATTAAGGTAGATGAAGCGCTGGGGCTGGGTTATCGGAAGCCTAGCGGGAATTCTGAGCCCGCAAGTGATCATCGGGTTTCCTACCCGAAGAAACAGTCGCGAGAAGTAGCGGCTGTGAATGAAAAAGATGTCCCCCGGAAGCAGGAGGACAACCGGGTGTATTGCGAACTTCATCATAATCGCGATCATCCAACCTTGAAGTGCCCGTTGCTGAAAGAGACGGTAGAGGCAATGGGTAAAGAAAAGCCCGACCGAAACGGTCAGAAGGGCAAAAGAGCGGAATCCCCCCGAAGGGGCCATCAAGGTGACGATCGTCACAGGCCGCGGGGAATAGATAATCGGGGACAGCCCCGAAACTATAATGATCGGACGGAGGACCGAATGTCTCCTCCGCCAGAGCAAGAAAGAGGCCAACACGGTCGCGAGAACCGTGGTCAGGGCCGAAGAAGAAGATGGCGGGGCCGTGGCGGCAGAGCCCCGCAGAATGAGGGTGGGAGACAGGAGCATGCTGCTCCCCCACCTGTTGAAACTGGTGCCCAACCTCCTCGAAATGAGGCGACACCTAGAGAAGTGGCCGGAGATATTTATGTTATCTCCGGCGGATTGAGAATAAATGAGTCGGTCCGGGACCGAAAGAGAACAGCGCGCGGAGACTCTGCTGAGAGCTCCGAATCTATTGCGCTGGTAAAGTATGATCCAATGGACCGGTCCTCCATCTTCAGAGAGGACATCACCTTCACCCCGGCTGATCGGGAGAGGATCATTGATCCCTGTGACGACCCCCTCACCATTACAGGGGTCATCGGGAATCGCCGTGTCCACAGAATCCTGGTGGACACCGGGGGCTTCGTGCAATCTGATGAAGCGCAAAGTCGCCGAAATGTTGGGAGCAGTCGCTCATGATCTGCCAATCGCCAACATAACTCTTTGGTCGTTCGACCAAAGAAGTGTTATTCCTTGTGGGAAGATGTTGTTCCCCGTTACCCTTGGAGAGCCATCCAAGGACCGATCTGAAGATTTGGAATTCATTATCGTTGAAGTCGACTTGGCTTACAACGCTATTATAGGACGGACCGGCTTGAGCAAGTTTGAGGCGGTCCCTTCTACTTATCATATGATGCTCAAGTTCCCCTCCATCCATGGAGTTATTTTTGTTAAGGGGGGTCAAAAAGTAGCTAGACAATGCTACTTGAGCTCGTGCCGAACGTTGGCACCGATGAAGAAGGCTCGGGTGGATTTGATGGAAGAGCTTCCGCACCCGAGGCAAGTGATGGAACCCGTGGGGTTGAAATTGATTAATCTGGTTGAGGATGACTCAACCAAGACAACTCGCATCGGGGCTAATTTAGCCCCCGACTTCGAAAGGGAACTGATCCACCTGCTGAGAAGCCACGTGGATATATATTTGCCTGGACCCCGGATGATGTGCCGGGGATCGACCTATCCGATAGTGAACATCGGATCAATACTGAGCCTGGAACAAAGCCTGTCAGGCAGAAAATGAGGCGTTACTCTCCTGAAAAAATTGAGATCATCCGGGCTGAAGTGAACAAGTTACTGCGGTCGGGATTTATCCGAGAAATCCACTATACTGAATGGGTTGCAAACCCAGTAGTGGTTTCCAAGCCGGACGGGAAATGGCGAATGTGCATCGATTTTACCGATGTAAACAAAAGCTGTGAATCAGATCCTTTCCCTCTACCGCACATCGATCGACTGGTGGATGTTGTTGCTGGAAGCACCATGATGAGTACCATGAATGCTTATTTTGGATATCACCAGATCTTCTTGGCTGAGGAAGATCAGAAGAAATCATCATTCATGACCGAAGATGGGGTTTATTGCTATGTGGTTATGCCCTTCGGTCTCAAAAATGCTGGAGCAACATACCAGAGGTTGGTCAACAGAATCTTTAGAGAATTAATTGGCCACATGATGGAAGTGTATGTTGACGATATGATTGTTAAGTCTATGAATGATGAAGACCATCTTTCTTATTTGTCTCGTTGTTTCGAAGTATGCCGAAAATATAAGCTTAAACTAAATCCGAACAAATGTTGCTTCGGGATCCGAAGTGGAAAATTTTTAGGATATTATGTTTCAGAGAAAGGCATAGAGGTTAATCCTGAAAAGGTACAAGCTATCATTGATATGCAACCTCCGAGAAATAAGAGAGAGTTTCAAAGGCTCACTGGCCGACTAGCCGCATTGAGCAGGTTTATTTCGAAATCCACAGATCGGGCCTTACCCTTTTTCAGAGTGCTAAGAAAAGCAAGCCATATGGATTGGACCGAAGAATGCGATCGGGCCTTCTCTGAGCTGAAGACTTATTTAAGCACTCCCCCGGTGATGGTAAGTCCGACTTGTGACGAACCTTTGGGACTATATCTTGCGGTATCCGAAGTTGCCGTCAGCGCAGCTCTAGTAACCATACGTGATGATATTCACAGACCTGTCTATTATGTCAGCCACTCTCTGGTATCTGCTGAAACCAGGTACTCCACCTTGGAAAAATTCATGCTAGCCTTGAAAGAAGCTGCCTCCAAGCTGAAGCATTATTTCGAAGGACGAACGGTCTACGTTTACACGTGTAATAGCCGAGAAAAAGGTATGTCGAAACAAATAAGTAGGGAATGTAACGGTAAAGTCTAGACGGTAGATAATGAGAGATACGGGAACGAAAGAACATAAAAGGGAACGAAGAATAGAAAAGTAAAGAAAAAGATAAAGGAGGGGTCAAAAGTAAAGGAAGGAGGGGTCAAAGTGTGAATTAGAAAAGTTAGGATGTCTATAAATAGGAGTGAGGAGGCCCAAAAAATGGGTTAATCATCATTAAGACCCGAAAATCCGAAAATTCCCGCAAAGAAGGAGAATTATCGCGAATTTCGAGGAAATTCTAAGTTTAAGTGTTTTTGTCGCGTCTCGACGTCGGATCGTAGAAGGAACGGAACACGTAAGGTCTACGGTAACCACATAGTTAACAATAGGATAANTAATAGCCGAGAAAAAGGTATGTCGAAACAAATAAGTAGGGAATGTAACGGTAAAGTCTAGACGGTAGATAATGAGAGATACGGGAACGAAAGAACATAAAAGGGAACGAAGAATAGAAAAGTAAAGAAAAAGATAAAGGAGGGGTCAAAAGTAAAGGAAGGAGGGGTCAAAGTGTGAATTAGAAAAGTTAGGATGTCTATAAATAGGAGTGAGGAGGCCCAAAAAATGGGTTAATCATCATTAAGACCCGAAAATCCGAAAATTCCCGCAAAGAAGGAAAATTATCGCGAATTTTATGTGAAGAGGAAATTGTCGCGAAAGTGGAAGCTGTGTAAATTATCGCGGAAATTGTGATCAGTGCAGTATTATCGCGGATATGATGATGAAGAGAATTATCGCGGATTTGGTTTCATGAGTAAATTATCGCGGAAATCATATTCCAGCATAGAATTATCGCGAATTTCGAGGAAATTCTAAGTTTAAGTGTTTTTGTCGCGTCTCGACGTCGGATCGTAGAAGGAACGGAACACGTAAGGTCTACGGTAACCACATAGTTAACAATAGGATAATAACGTCGAAATTCGAGTAACTAAAACCTATTACGAAATGCAGGAAAGCGCGGAAAGACTATAACAAGCGAAAGCAACGGTAAGCGGAGTGAACACAATATAGTAAGGGAAGGTTCAGACTTAAGNCTTTCGACAGGTGGGGGATCGACATCCTCGGACCTTTTCCCCGGTCCATAGGGCAGAGAAAGTTTTGCATAGTAGCGGTGGAATATTATTCGAAGTGGATCGAGGCAAAAGCTGTAGCCATCATCTCGGAAAAAGTGGTCAAGCACTTTATCTGGCAAAACATTGTGAGCCACTTTGGGGCTCCCCGAGCGCTCATATCTGACAATGGGACTCAGTTCCGAGGAAGAAGCATAGGAGATTTATGCACCAAATTGGGCATCATCCAGCATTTCTCATCAGTAGCCCATCCCCAGACCAATGGACTTACGGAGGTATCTAACAAAGTTATCATGAAGGGATTAAAACCAAGTTAGAAGACTTTGGGGGAAAATGGCCTGAACACATCTACGAGATTCTATGGGCATACCGAACTACATCTCGCTCAACAACCCAGGAATCACCTTTCTCATTGGTGTATGAGACCGAAGCTGTTAGCCCGGTGGAGGTTGCCATCCGATCACCTCGGATATCTCAGTACGATGAGCATATGAACGGTGAAAGGAGATTATTGGACCTCGAGATGATCGAAGAAAAAAGAGATGCAGTTTATGCACGGATGCGTGCTTACCAGCGGAATATGGAACTGGCCATAACAAACGAGTCCTCCCAAGGGAATTCTTTGAAGGCGACCTCGTCCTCAGAAGCATTAAGGTGCAGAAAAATGTTGGAAAGCTGGACAGAAATTGGGAGGGACCGTATCGCATATCGGCGAAATTGGAGTCAGGTGCGTATAAACTTGAAACATTGGATGGTATAGAGGTCCCTCGAACATGGAATGTCATGAATTTAAGGCGATACTTCTTATGATTTTTCGATTAATGTGTTTGACTCAATAAAAGACATTCCATTAAACGTAAGTGGCAAACTAGTAAGTACAAAAGTTCACTATTTCTAATAGAGTGATGGACCGATCTTGGAGTTGTGTAAGCTTAGGACGAATATGGACTGGTGACCGAAGCTTCTTGTCCGCAAGGTTCCCAAGTTGCAGTGACCGCTCTGACGAGTCAGATGCTCCTGCACTTGCCTAGCCCCATGGATGAGTCGTGATTCTCCCAGAACTCATTACGAACTAAGACATTCCCTCCAACGGCATTCAGTCTTTAGGGATGGTCTTTTGAACCTGCGAAATCTGCTACAACGAAAGGAATGATAGTCAGCATATCGAAACGTAAGATAGGTCCTCACTTAAGACGTTTTATGAACCAAGCTTAGCCGGTAAAACCTAAGGGACTTTAATAGAACCAAGGATCGGCGAAAGCCCGTAAAAGCTCATAATTAACGCAGACTACGCCTATTCAATTACGTAATGATTCCAAGGACGGAATAAGAGTGACCCATACACCATGTAAAACGACTGATCCAATCAAAATTGACGTAAGTAAAACTAAATATAACGTCTGTGACCGATGGTTGACAACCTGTAAGTGTCCCCGATCTTATACTTGTTGGTTTATTCTGAAGTTAAGATGAACTACTTCGTTGAAATTAAAACTTGTTAGTTTATTCCGAAGTTAGTTATATCAGTTCATTCTGGTAATCAAAACGACTAAAAATGGAGGAAAATTTTATATTAAACAAAAGGAATGGCAGATACAAAGTAATGTCTAATTAATCTGCCCCTCCTCTTGGTCCTCTGCTCCGGGCTCCTGGGGTTCGGTCCGTTCGGCGAGCCGCTTCAACTCTTCTTCTTGATCAGCCACCTTCTGGTTGACCGCTTTCTCCATCTCTTCAAAGAGATAGAAGAAAGGGTCCTCCTCTAGCACAGGTTCTTCCAAAGTTGGAATGACCTGGAACTTGCCATCCTTCTCCAGTGGCTCGATCATCTTCCATCGCTCGTCCGAAGGGGAAAGCCCGAACGTCTGGATAACCTGCTCTCGCATGTTATCCAGATACTTCGCAGTGTAAACCCCATGTATGTTGTCCGCTAAAGCGAACAACAACGGGGACTGAGCGAACCCCAGGACCGCCTCCCGAACCGAACCTTCAGATGAAGTGCGGGCCCTCGTCAACTCCTCATCCAAGGCTGCTTTTTCTTCTTGGGCCCGAAGGAGAAGCTCATTCAGCTTATTCCTCTTCTCCTGGGCCCGACCTTGGACTTGGTTGATTTCTTCATCTTTGGCCCGCAACTTAGCCTCCAGATCGTTTATTCGCCCCTGAGCTACCTTCCCCATCTTCTCTAGCTCAGTGACTTTATCTGCTAAGAGCGAGACCTCCGTCCCTACTCTTAGCAGCTCATTGTCCAATCAGTCACGGTCCTCCCGTACCGTGACCAATTCCCCGTGCTTGATCACAACTTGCCTTTTTGCAAGGTCAAGTTGCTCTTGGACTTTTTGGGACACAACGCCATCACCTTGGTATTTCTCCATGGTGATAGCCGTTGTAAAAGCTTTCCTCAACATCTGCAAAAGACAATACATGGTTAAGAATAAAGCTTCGGGCCTCCAGGTTAACTAAGAATTACCTTAGATGTGAGGTCAAGGTAGTTTTCCATGATATCTTCCACAGATACGTCCGCTTGGACGTTATCTGGGTTCTGCTCCCCAAAAAGGCGGAAGTTCTTCACAAAGGCACTCCGCCAGGAGGACAACTTCCTCCCCTTGCTGAACCTGTTCAACGGATCCAAAGCAACTCCCCAATCGGAGTTAGTCTTCGGGCCCTGCCCAGGTTCATTCAAAACGATCCCCTTGTTGGGGACCGGAGCGCGACCTCCCTTCTTCAGCCTCTTCGGCTCCTGCGAGGGTTCTGCTTCGGTCACCCTCTTCCCTTTTCCCAAGGGAGACGTTCGGTTTAAGCTGAGGGCCGGAAAGAACCTTCTCCACGGGAACGGCTCCCTGCAGCAACAAAGTAATAGTCTTAGCGTTAATAAAAGAACTATTACCGATTTGATAGTGGCTGGATAAACTCAGAGAACGAATCCGAGCCTTTATCACCTCCTCTACAACTCCAAATACCCGAAAGGCAGGCCCCTCTCCGCTTGAGGACTGCCCGGTGCAGCGAAGGGTCAATGTGCCCGCGCTGGTTGTTTGGACCGGGGGGTTCCCTGACCCCGAAGGGACCACCGTGCCTCCCGTTGCCGATTCACTTGCTTCGGCGCTGCCCGATGCTTCCCTTTGTCCCTCAGAAGGACGGACCGAAGTAGCTGCCATACGTTTAAAGCGGGCGCTCGGCATCGTCTCAATTGAATCTGCAAAACGGATACATAAGGATCAGGATTAAGTAAAACACAAGTATTATCTCATACCCGATCGTTCCGATGGATCTGAATCTGAACTAGAAGATAAAACCCCCTTCGGGGCTGGGGCTCCGGTCCTACCAGCAACACCCATCTCTATTAGTCTTCTCTCCCGAAGCAGATCTATTCGCTTAAGGCGTACTTCGGGAGGGGGAAACAACGCAAGAGTGTTTGCGGTGTCCTTGCGGGAGGGGTTGAACCTGTTTCGGTCCAATTGCCCTATGCGTGGGTGTTTTATGCATGGCCATACTTTCAAGAGATCCTCTTGCGGAACTGTCATCCACACATAACAAACCTCCCACGCATGAAGAGACTCCTCTTTATCTACAATTGCGCACTCCTTGGTGCGCACCGCTATATAGTACAACTTACGACACCCCAATAGACCTTTTCCCTTTCGGGACCCAACCAAGAACAGATTAAAGAAGTGTTCTAAGGTTGGGGCCCGATTCTGTTGCTAACAATAAAAAATAAACGCTACAATATACACGTAACTGCCCGAGAATAACGCAAAAGTGGGGCAGTGGATCTTTTTAAGCACGTCCGCTACAAAAGGATGTAGCGGAAAACGAAGCCCGCACCTTAAAGGGGCGTAGCTAACTGGAATAGCGGACGCCGGCACATTCATCTCCGCCGAAAGGAAACAGGGAACATCTTCCCGTCCCTTCCAGATAGAGTAATGTGCAGGGATTGAAAACCTAGACCTAGACCTAAATTATCATGAATGTGTAAACATCATGTGATTGGCCTTGTATCACCTCTGCGATTGGCAATCAAGCCCGAGGGGCTAGTGATGAGAACTCTAGGACCGTGTAACCTGTAATGGGTGAAGCCCGATAGCAGTTGGGCCGACTTAAGTAATCAAAACGAACTCTTATATCCCACTTACACCTTCAGGAAGAGCGGCCCGAGGTTCAACACAGAGGACCGAAGATAACCTTAGTAAATAAAATCGTTATCTGCCAGCTGGCTCCGGGGTTCGGTCCGAACGGTTACAAAACGGTTACAGGCTCACGTGTTCCACGCTTCGGGCCCTATCTCGTTCATCATGCTTCGGGCCCGATCACGCAGACCACGCCTCGGTCCCAGCCTCGTTTTACATCCTGCGATAACAACCTCTAACACACTTGTCAGAGGCGGTTACAAGACGTGGATTACACTCGCCGGCGACTCTATAAATACAGGGCAAGACGAAGGAAATAACAAGACCCTTTGGACGCAGAAGAAAAGGCTGTTACTCTGCCGGAATCTTCTCGCTTTCTTTACCTCGTCATTTTCATTAAGCATGTCTTGTATAAACTGTTGAGTTATTTTATTAGTGAGCAGGCTAAGAGCATAATCAGCTCTTAGTCGAGTGGTTTTCACCCCAATTCACGGGGTTTCCACTATATATTGCCGTGCATTTATTTTGGTTTTTAGCTTTTAATCGTCTTCCACATTTTAAAGAAATCAGAACCGAGTTCGTTTGTTGAACGAACCGGACGGCTGTTGTTACCCCCTAAAAAGGGACCATAACAGTGATGTTATGCTTTATTTAATTTGAATACACTTGGTTTTAAAATATTTACAATGTGATTTGTATGAATATCATTTGGCTCACTTCTCACATAGTTCCACATGCTCTTGGTGTGATGATTTTGATTTCTATTTAACTTGAGTTGATGTTGTTAAAACATGAATATTTGTTGTTTGAACCAAGAATAACTTGGTTATACCATTATTTATGTGATTAAACTATAGCTTAAATGCAATGACATGAAGTCGTGTTGTTATGACTTGCACTATCATTCTGTTTTCGAACTTACTTTTTTCATATATAAAACATGTATTCGTGATGTTAGGCTTTATTTTGTTTGAATACATTTGGTTTTACCAAATTTACAATGTGATTTGTATGAATATCATTTGGCTCATTTTTCACAAAGTTTAACATTCTCTAGGTGTGAAGATTTTGATTTCATTTAAACTTGAATTGATCTTGTTAAAACATGAATTCATGTTGTTAGAACCAAGTATAACTTGGTTATTCCATTATTTATGTTATTAACCAATAGTTTAAATGCTATAACATGAACTTGTGCTCTTTATGACTTGTATGATCATTCCGTTTTCGAACTTACTTTTTTTGTATATGAAACAAGTATTCGTGATGTTAGGCTTTATTTAGTTTGAATACAGTTGGTTTTAAAATATTTACAATGTGATTTGTATGAATATTATTTGGCTCATTTTTCACATAGTTCCACATGCGTTAGTTGTGATNCTAGACCTAAATTCCTCAATGTCCAACTCAGACATAGAGGGATAACGCGTTTTATGAGGAGCCATAAGCGTTTACCTTAGAAAGAAAAGATTGAGAGGCGGTTTGGCGAAATAGCGGTTGAGGGCACAGAGCTTGACTGCAAATTCTTTCTCACGAGAATGACGATGAGGAGAAACAGTGCCCAGAACCCCGATTTAAATATTAATCTCCCAACCAATGGTGCGCTGCCACGTAATACTGTCTACAATTGTGACAGTACGGACTGCACTCATCACGCCTCTTGAACTTTCGAATATGAAGAGGCGCGGGCCAAGATATTAATATTTAAAGAATATCAAGGGTAAAAAGATAATTTAAACCTATGTTAGCAAATTTTAAGCGTAACCGACCCCTGCTCTAAGGCAAAGATCGGTCCCCTGGACTCTCACTATCTATAGGTACGGTCCACAGTTCTCATGAATGTGTAAACATCATGTGATCGGCCTTGTATCACCTCTGCGATTGTCAATCAAGCCCGAGGGGCTAGTGATGAGAACTTTAGGACCGGGTACCCTGTAATGGGTAAGGCCCGATAATAGTTGGGCCGACTTAAATAATCAAAACGAACTCTTATAGCCCACTCACACCTTCAGGAAGAGCGGCCCGAGGCTCAACACAAAGGGCCGAAGATAACCTTAGTAAATAAAAGCGTTATCTGCCAGCTGGCTCCGGGGTTCGGTCAGAACGGTTACAGGCTCACGCGTTCCACGCTTCGGGCCCTATCACGTTTATCATGCTTCGGGCCC
>RWGZ01000133.1:445010-627520 GCA_009725065.1 Utricularia reniformis
ACAATTGTTTGTTGGTGTGATAACTACTGGGGAGTTTTGCTATACACCAAGAGCAGATATATTGCCATCTACATTAGAGGATGATAATGTCGAGTTTGATGAAAGCCCATCGATTACGAATAACCGACAAGAGAATGTATCATTAGATGACATATATACTACACTGAATAATTAAGACTAAGACGGTTCATGCTATCTGAAGAAAGTAGCAAGTACTAAAAAACGGCGTCGATCAGGTCGTGGCAGCAATAGTGATCGTATTACCGCTTCGGTGGAACGCATAAAAGAGATTTCTCAATTGGAGTATGATGAACTTATGCAAACAAAGGAGCATAGCACAAAGCGTTATATAGAAATCCTAAGTTCTATCCAAGGAATCTCAATGGGCGATCCTATGTGGTGTCAAGCATTAAAATTATTCTCTAAAGAAGTGAACCGTAAAATATTTGTTTTGATTCAAGATAATGTAGGTCGTATGGCTTGGATAGAGTCGTACATCAAAGAACAACTCTTAAAGACAAGCTCACGGTGTTCAGATGCCACATCTCCGAAGAATTCATAACACTTTGAATTTGGTGGAGCATTATGATCGTATTTTGTACTTACTCAGACTTTAGTTTGTTTACATTTTAATATGATATTGGTTTTTTGGTTGTATTTGGTTCATTTTGCTGCAAAAATGAACCAAATAGTCCAACAAAAATGAATTATTTGTTTATGTTATTTAGACTTTAGTTTCATTTTTGGTGGTTAGTTTTTTGTGATGTTACAAAATATGAAATAAAAATAACATTTATTTTTTAATAAAAAATAAATTTGGAAAAGTAAAAAACACGCTTGCTGTAATTCAATAAACAAATACATTTATGTTTATATACTAATCTTATATGGATGAAAGAAACACAAACATTGGGATTCGTGAAAGAAACACATTTGTGTTTGTTTATTCATTATGAGATCTGTGAAAGAAAACAAAAATGATACTATATAAATTAAGAATTGAATTAGATTTGTTCAGATATCAATTACTTTTTCCACATTCACAATTACAATAAGCATATCTTCTTCTCGTTCTAATAGTGGTTCTTCAAGTGATGAGGAGCCCAACCGAAATTCAAACATCTGTAGGAATTTGAAACGTAACAAAGAGACTGCGGTTGAAATTGGTGCATACTATGGATGATTTATGGTAAAAAAACCAATTCATGATCGACCAACATGTGGGTGGACGATGTTATTATCTATGCTCAATGGTAATGACATAAGGGCATACCGATCACTTCGTATGAACACATCCACATTTCTACATCTATGTGCTCTACTAGTGAACGAATTTGGATTGGAACGAAGAAAATATGTAACTGTTGAAGAGGAGGTAGGTAGGTATTTTTCTTATGATAGTGGGAAAGACGCAAGGAAACAGATATATGCAAGAGTTTTTCAACGAGGTGCGGATACAATTCTCACGTTATTTCACAATGTTCTTAAAGCGTGTACAATGATGGCTTCAAAATGGGTTATTCCTACTAAAAATTACAATGAGGTAAACCCATATATACAATCTAATCCCAAATATTATCCGTACTTTAAGGATGCTATATGAGCTATCAATGAAACCCACATTGAGGTCACTTTGCCATAAAGAGATCAAGTTCGTTTCATTGGGAGGAAAGATGTCCCAACGCAAAACGTTCTTGTTATCTGCGACTTCAACATATATTTTGTATTTGTAATGGCCGGTTCAAAAGGTATCACGCATAACAGTATGATGCTTTCTCGTTGCTTTGAAGACGATCGATACTAATTTCCCAAACCACCACTAGGTTTGGTTACAAACTAATACATCATTGTAATGTTCTATTTTTTTTTTATTTCTATATTGTCATTAATGTTTTTGAGTTTCAGACAAATATTATTTGGTAGAAGATAGATTCTCCAATACTGTGGGTTTTATGGCTTCATATCGGGGTGTACGTTACCATATGCTTGATTTTCGACGTGTCCCATGCTACAATGGTCCAAATGAATTATTCAATCATAATCATTTATCTCTTCGAACTGTCATTGAAAGGGCATTTGGGGTTTGGAAGAAACGATTTCATATTTTAGTTGATATGCCACCCAATCTCAAATTTAAACATCAAGTTCTCTTGATTCCTGCAACAATGGTTATACATAATTTTCTCCGACATGTAGATACTGCTGATGATGGTTCCAACTTAGACAAATAGAAAAAAAATGACGATTGTAGAAATGAATCAAATTCAAAATGCGAGGAGCCAAATAATATCGACAATGATATTACTCTGAAAACACTCAGAGACAACATTGCTGCAGAAATGTGGATGGCATATGGTGCTATGGGACCATCTAGACAACGTTGAAGTTGAATATTCAACATGTGTAGTAAAATTTTAAGTAATGCAAATCCTCGGTATTTATTACCGGTTCTAGTTGGAGCATAACGAAATTTCGGTTAAAATGATTATCTATTATGTGTTGTTTAAATTCAATAAAAGTATGTTTTGTATTTTTATCCAATTAAAGGGTAAAATTGTCTTTTATTTTCCATAATACATTCACGTTAATATTTTATACAAAGCATTCTTCTCATTTTACAACTCATTATTAAATCTGCAGAACATACAACCATTTACATTTTATAAATACAATTTCACAATACATTCTGAAAACACATTTAC
The DNA here is from genome assembly GCA_009725065.1 of Utricularia reniformis. Lineage (NCBI taxonomy): Eukaryota > Viridiplantae > Streptophyta > Magnoliopsida > Lamiales > Lentibulariaceae > Utricularia > Utricularia reniformis. Next base: position 447,713 of record RWGZ01000133.1, read on the forward strand.
ATTCTCATAATACATACAGAACACACCCTAAATGTTATTTAATGGACATGGCTTAAAAATTTTCAAATTTAGAAATAATGACAAAAAGACATCAATAATAGATCAAGAATGACGCCATGATACTAAGAGTTAGATTTTATACTCGACTCAAATTTATTTTATAAGATAATTTAGTTTCATAAAAATAAGTATAGTTGGTCGATTGTACAATCTTCCCAAAAACATCAATTTTCTGGTCTATTATCGTTTGCACGGATAATCCATAAGTATATCGATTACATAACATAACTGTGAAAGCACTCAAGTCACTTCTCCAACGAAGTATAAATTGAATTCAAGGACGAAATCAATATGACGTTGTTTTGTGTCATGTTTTACGCGTTGGAGCGAATCAAAGAGTTCGATACGGGTATGTGTGGAAAATTTGATAATAGGTGTCGCATAAACAGAAAACTATGATTCATTTTTTAAGAAAATGTTATTTATATACATTTACCCATAAAATACATAATTAGTCTTAAAAACCATATTTGGGTTTTTGTGTATTAGTAGGAATAAAAACAAAAATAGGAAATTTGATTTATTTAATTGCCAAATTAACCTTGAAAAAGAGGAAAATAATATGTAGAAAAAATGACAAATATTGAGAAAATAGCACATGCTACAATGCTGATGATGATATTTTATGAAAAGGGAAAACATAGAATTCATTGAATTTGGACGTAGTAAGGACCATCTATCACTACCTATGTTAATTATGACATATATATAAACTTGGTCTAATTGGCCTATATCTTATAAAACAACTAGATTTTGGACACTAACAGCACATTTTTTATTACAAATAATTAAATAAACAATTATTTTGTCAACTAAACATATTTTAATTTACTAATACAATAGGGTTTAAAATATTTTTTATTATATTCATTAGAACATATTATAATATTTCAACAAAAAATATAATAATAATATATTTCGTTTACTGGGAATGCATATCAATTAGCTATTAATCTATATTTAATTGATAGAGTAGGGTATATTTTAAATCAAAAATTTTAATCAAGGCATAATTAAGATATGTCAATAGATCAATGGTCTCAAAAATTTGTCTTTGATTATTTTTATTTCTTAATTTTAGTAAAATATTTAATTCTCAAACTTTGATTTTTTGAGTACTTTATAAATTTGGATAAATATAGTAAATTTTGATAAAAGTTTAATGTGGTTATATTTATTTGATTTGTAATTTATTATTTTGCTAATAAAATATGTAACATTTATAGATGAAAGTAATATATTGAAATTAATTTACAAGTGGGAGGGTATAACCGTAATTTACTTAAGTATTGGGGATTAATTGATAAAAATGAATTTAATTATTTATATGAATCTGTTGAAAAAAAAAGGGGGGCAATGAATGAGACCACTTCCCTGAAGCAGAGCGGAAGAATTTCGCTGTTCACACAGGACAATTACTAATATTCTTACCGTTTGGAAGCAAAAATGTCTCTTCGTTTCATCGCTTGATCCACTATATCTTCTCCAAAGTAGCGAGTGCTTTGTTTCTTTGAAACCCATTTATGAAATTTTAAGGAAACCCGTTGAGATTCTGGAAAATTAGTGAGAAAAGCCGTCATTTTTAGCTGGATCAAGGAGGTGTCTGCTCTCACTATTTATTGAGGAGTTTCGTAGTTTTTGGCATCTGGGTTTTGTGTTTGTAATGCGGCAAGCTCTGGGTTCTTTTCTCCCGTCCAAGGAAATGGGGAAGCAGCCGACGATTTGATGGAAACGGGACTATTTGGGTTCAACGCCGTCGTTTCATGGAGTTGAGGTTTCGGTGTAACCGTTGTGCTGAGGTCTCTCTACTCCGGAGATTAGAACTGAATTTTACAGTCATCGTTACTAAGGCAAGATTTTTAATCATTTTTTGGTATTTGCAATGTGCTTAATTTTTTGTCTATTTGAAGTAGAATAGAAAGCATTGAGGTGGACTATATTCTTTTGGTACCATTCCACAGTATATAGAATTTGTTTTCAATGAGGTCATATCAAATTTCCCTTCTAGTTAATGGCCCTTTTTCCCCAAAATAAAGCCACTTTCTTCATCAGCAATATTTGCTTAAATGCCTTATCCTCACTGATCTTTTTTATTTTCTTGTACGTATTTGAAATGATAGAGTTACTTCAGAATTATATGTAGAGAATCAATGGTGATTAGTTTTTATGTTTCTGATTCAATTAAAGGCCATTTCTGTAAGAAATGATTATTTTGTGTATTTTCATTGAACTTCTTCTCTTCCCTCAGGTTTATTTGGTGTTGATACTCCTGGAAACTGCTTTTGCAGTAACAAAAGATTTTCCATTGCAGAAGCAAGCTTTTGAGCAGGCCAATCGGAATATCGTTACACATTCGTGTATCCACGGTCAAATTATTGAGCAACGAAGAAGATCTGGAAACAAAGTGTATTCCGTGTCTCCTCAGGTTTATATTGGACCGGATACTTCACACTCCCCTCAAAGAAGGGGTAGAGCATTGCTTGATATTTCCGAATCGCCAAATTGGCGTAATGACGTGAAGCAACCAATTAGAATTTATTTAAATTATGATGCCGTTGGTCATTCTTCTGACAGAGATTGTCGAAATGTGGGGGATTTTGTAAAGGCAAGTAATCACACTCGACTATTTTTATCATTCAAAACATTTAAGTTTCTTTCGTGATCATATTTTTTATGTTATCTTTGTCAGCTTGGGGAGCCAACTGGGGCTTCTTACTCAGGTAGACCATCTTGTAATCCTCAAGGGGATCCTCCGATTTACGGTGATTGCTGGTATAATTGCACTCAAGATGATATTGCTGAGGACGACAAAAAGCACCGTCTTCGCATGGTACATTCAGTATTCTACATAACTAGAAAATTTAAGCACTGGCTCGATTATTTTACTCATTGCATAATTTCTTTTTTGTTCTGGTACTCGACTATTGCAAATATGCTGAATAATCACTCTTCTTTAGGCTCTTGAGCAAACAGCATCCTGGTTTGGAAGAGTCTTGTCTGTCGAGCCAGTTCGAGGGAACTTGCGGTTAAGCGGTTATTCTGCTTGTGGTCAAGATGGAGGCGTACAGCTCCCAAGGGAATACGTAGAAGGTTGTTTTCTTGGCATTGTAAAATTTGCTAGCAATCAGCGTCTCATTTACTAATTATTACATTGTATGACTTTCAGAAGGGATAGCTAATGCGGATTTAGTTCTTTTGGTCACAACAAGACCCACAACAGGCAACACTCTGGCTTGGGCTGTGGCATGTGAACGAGATCAATGGGGTCGTGCTATTGCTGGTATGAAGAAATATTTATTCATTGAGCTTATACAATAGAGGGGAAGCGGGCTTTATACCCTCTATTTTTCATAATCAAACAGGGCATGTGAATGTTTCGCCTCGTCACTTGACATTCGAAGCCGAGACATTGCTTTCAGCTACACTTGTCCACGAGGTCAGTTAAAGCAATGAAGTAATGAATCATCCACCGGATAATGAAGTAATGAAGCTTGTTCTTTTTGTAGGTTATGCATGTCCTCGGATTTGATCCTCATGCCTTTGCTCATTTTCGTGATGAAAGAAAACGAAGGCGCGAAAAGGTACGGTTTTCTGCAACTTAACTATCACTTTATAAGTATATAAGATTGGATATGTGTCCTTTTAGGTTACAGAACAAGTTATGGATGAGAAACTTGGAAAAATGGTAACACGAGTTGTGCTTCCTCGAGTAATCATGCATGCTCGGTATCATTATGCAGTATGTTTCTTGATCTCTAGCTGTTTAGAACCAGTTTTTAAACTGAAACAGAGCTTTATTTTGAATTATACGCTTTCGATTTTAGTCTTTCTCAGATAATTTCACTGGTTTGGAACTCGAAGATGGCGGTGGGCGAGGCACATCAGGTTATTTACCGTGATCATTCGTTTTTGTATGCTTAGCATTCAAGATAATTCTTTTACAACGCAGGATCTCATTGGGAGAAAAGACTTCTAATGAATGAGATCATGACTGGTTCAGTTGACACGAGATCCGTAGTTTCTAAAATGACACTTGCTTTACTCGAAGACAGTGGATGGTACAAAGCTAATTATAGTATGGCAGATCGCCTCGAATGGGGACGTAACCAAGGAACTGATTTCGTTACCTTGCCTTGCAATGCATGGAAAGGTGCTTATCATTGCAACTCGACTCAAACTTCCGGTTGCACGTATAATAGAGAAGCCGAGGGATATTGTCCGGTTGTCGATTACAGCGTAGATCTTCCACTTTGGGCTCGTCATTTTCCTCAAGCTAATAAAGGTCTATTCTCATTTGTTTGGCTCATCATTTTTTACATAAGTTTCTCGAATTCTCCGTATTCTTCAGGGGGTCAGTCGTCTTTAGCCGACTACTGCACATACTTCGTTGCTTACTCCGATGGTTCATGCACGGATATTAACAGTGCGAGAATACCCGATCGGATGCTTGGTGAAGTACGAGGAAGTAGCTCACGGTTAAATCGACTCCCTTTCATTAATCACAGTGTCATTAAACTTTATAATGTAACTTCTTTGCATAATCTAATAGGTGTATGGCTTCGACGTTAGTTCGTAATGGATTCATACGAGGCTCAGCTACCGTAGGAAATGGATGCTACCAACACAGATGCATAAACAACACACTAGAAGTTGCGATCGATGCAAAATGGAAAGCTTGTCCAGAAACCGGTGGCAAAATTCGATTTCCCGGCTTCAATGGTAACAAAAATTACGTACATTTATTCATTCTTTCGAATTGGGTTGATGATTTTCATTCATTCAATATAGGTGAACTAACTTGTCCTCCATATTACGATCTCTGTCATTTCGATTCCATCGACTTATCCGGTCCATGTCCGAGTTCGTGTAATTTAAATGGTGATTGTGTAGAGGGAAAATGTCATTGCTTCTTGGGATTCAATGGAGAAGAATGTAGCCAACGTAAGTTGCTGTATCTTCATTCTTCAGTTCAATTTTATCGTTTTTTTGCTTCTTCTTCGATAGGCACTTGCCCGAGTAACTGTAGTGACAAAGGGGAATGCCGAGAAGATGGCTTCTGCAACTGTCGAACCGGTTTTACCGGAATCGACTGCTCTACTGGTAAAATTAGATAGCAGTTAAATTTCTAGAGTCGGGTCAATTTAACGTGGGAAGTGTGCACAGACACCGTAGAAAACTTGAATGAGTCATTTACTCTGGTTCACATTTCCTCTTATAAATCAATCAAACCAAATCTAAATTTCAATGTGGGACAATTCATTCATATTCAACATTATCTCGATATGTGACTACAACATTGTCTTTTTTTCCGCAGCTATATGCGATGAACAATGCAGTCTCCACGGAGGAGTTTGCAACAACGGTGTATGCGAGTTTCGTTGCTCCGATTACGCAGGCTACACATGCCAAAACATCTCTTCTCTTCTCCCAACACTCTCCATTTGCAAAGATGTACTCAAGGATACACAACAAGGCCAACATTGTGCCCCAAGTGATCTCTCAATCTTGCAACAACTAGAAGAAGTAGTCGTGATGCCAAACTACAATCGACTCTTCCCCGGAGGCCCTCGTAAATTCATTAACTATATCCGTGGTAGGGACTGCAACGGAGCAGCCAAACGTCTTGCTTGTTGGGTAAGCTTCATTTGCTGCCCTCGATCGTAAAATGTACTTAACTTCGAACAATTTTTGAAGCAGATATCGATTCAGAGATGCGATGTAGACGGGGATGACCGGTTGAGAGTGTGTCATATGGCGTGTAAAACGTATAACAAAGCATGCGGAGCATCGTTGGATTGTTCGGATCAAACATTGTTCAGTAATGAATCCGAAGGTGACAGTGCGTGCACCGGGTGGGGCGACCCAAGTTCATGGCTATAGCTGCAGTAAGTTTTAGGTGTTGAAATAATTTGGGGGTTTAATAGAACAGTAAATGTTAATGTTTGGGGTTTAGGCTTTCGAAGAAAGTTTAGGCCAAGAATTTCTGAATTTAATTTGGCTAATGTTGTCATGAGATGTTGTAATGGAAATCAATGTAATTGCTCAAAGTAATGTTTTTATATTGATCGTATATCATTGGCATATGGTACATCGAATAAAAATGGTATCGATATTTTATCGGCGTCGTTCGGTATTGGGTTTTTTTAGTTTGATCTAAACAAAAGATAATAAAATATTTTAATATAAAAAATTGGTATTAAGTGGTATATCGGCTAATATACTGATCGTATCTTTCGATTGGAATGAAATTCCGAAGTGATATGAAAACATTGATATAGATGGAGTATTGGTCAACCAAATGACTTTACAAACTCATAGTGATCATATCGAGTTTTAAAGACTATCTTGATTTATGTTGAATTGGGTGGAATTGTCTTGAGTCTTAGTTTTGATTATTTTCTATGAATGTTAGGTTGCATGATTCGCTCGGATTCGTGTAACCTAACGCACTCGGTGCGGGATGCATAACAGGTGCGTAAATATTTAAAAAAAATTAAAATTAAAAAAACCAAAAAATATATATAATAATTAATTTGTATAAAATTTTATATAATACATCATATTATTAATCGAAATAATTTAAAATATTATTGGATTATTGAGTAAATTGTAAAAAAATAATATATTTATATTATTTTAATCAACAAATCATTAACGCATCATAATCAGATTCGTAAAAAATTAACGAATCTCACACCCTCGCACCCCGAATCTCACACATAACACCCTTGTTGGTGCAACATAGGTAGAATGCGCGTTGTGAAATTCTTTAATTAATTTATGAATTATTAAGGATTCATTAATTACAAACATATAGATACATTATTCTTTAACATTTTTTTGTTCAACAAATAGACAATATTTAAATATATTTTGATTACTTTGATTACAAAAATATAAATATATGATTTTTTAATTTTTGTTTGAATGGACAAATAATATTTTGACATATAATATGTGGAATTGAGTAAAATTGTATATAAATCAATTAAAATTATTATGATAATAATAATTTTGTTTGATAATCCTAAATATAGAGTGCATAAGAGATGACTTGGTACCATGAGGTTGCACGGACTGACAAAGTGAATATGCCTTTTTTTTACCATAAAAGAATTGAACCCCACATTGAACACACTTAATCTTCCAATATTTCCATTCTTGCCCTTCTCATTTTTCCTTTACAACAAACTAATATTAGGTTTTTATGTGCACAATATTATCCGTTTTGGATTAAAATTTAATATAACCTCAATATCTCTTACATAATACCTACAACTATATTTTTATTCATTTTTAACTTCACAATATATCATCCATTATATTAGATTTTTATAAACAGATCAATTTATAAAGAGAATGTGTTGAAAATTAAAAACGTGTGCGAACAACATCGATAAATTAAGTAGAACCTTAGAATTAAAACAAAGAAAAAACAACGACACAATAAATTTAACGTGGAAACCCGAAATGGGAAAACCACGTGACCGACAGAAGCGACTAAATTCACTATCACTTAAGAAGATTACAAAACACACACGATGAGGAAACTCGAAATACAATAGTATTGAAGTGTATGACAATGAACCCTAAGACCTTTTTATATAGATGAGGTGGTTGAGATAATTAAGTTAACTAACAAATATTCCTAATATTTGATCATATCTCCATATATGATTATCAATGATCAAATCATATATATGCGTCTATATATACTAATTTGATATGATCTTATTTCATTCAATTTCTCCTTCCATAACTGTCGATATCTTAGACTAATGAGTCCCACTATATCTCAATTCAGTCATCGATCTAATGCTTCGATCCTTTTGTCATCTTCGGTATTGCGTACTTCGGTCATCACCCGATCGGTACCAATACCGACCATCCCATCTTCCATGTGTGTCCAGATCGATCACATTACCGATCATCATCCAAGTGTGATCGAACGATAACAATACCGATCTCTACACTTAACAAAATGTGTTCATATGTAATGTATATAAAAGAATATATCGTATTATAAATGATTTTAAATAATTATCAATATTCTCTCTTATTAATCGATTCAATCAACATCTTACTTCTTATTGAGACATCATTCTTCAACTCCAAGTTGAATACACTTAAATTTTCATTCCACATAGATCATTTCCACTTTTCTAATGAAGTATCGTAATAGTGAGAAGCAGATCTATTAATCTTGAACAAAGAGGTTTCCGATTACATTGATCACCCACCTCGTATTTTTTTACCATCGGTGTACCAAATCATCGAGTATTATTTATGTTCCAATCGTGTCGATATGAGCAAACAAATAACACCCATCTCGTATTATATTATTTTGAATTTCATATCAAATAATACGAGTGTTATTTGTATTTGACGTAAAATAAGATATCACATGGATATGTAATTATTAAAAGATGCGTTTTTTTGGTGATTGTCTCCAAGAGCAGGCACACACGCACATTCATCTCTTCATTTCTAGTCCCCCACAACCAAACTCAGCATTTAATATTTTAGGACCATGGACATGGTCCCCCTTCAAACATTTCACCTCTCTTCTTTGACTCCTCCTTCATATATTTATAGATTTTTCGATAATTGAATCATTAATCTATTACATTTAATTAATGATGATTGATACATATAATGTTTAGAAGAATCGAAATGGATTATTCGAACCAATTAATATATAAACTTAAAAGAATCAATTTTCATAAGTCAATATAAATAATAATATTAAACAAATATAATTCAACAATAAGCATAATATTTCATTTAAATGGGCGGATGTCATTTAAGGTTTTTAAAGTTTATATGATTTGGGAAATTTGGTCTTAAAGTTTATTAATTTTGATAAAACTATTCTTTAAAGTTTTGTTAAGGAAAAAATAATTATCAAACTTTATTTTTTTGGAAAAAATAGTCCTCATACTTTGTAAGTATTGACAAATTTAGTCCATAAAATTTAATGTGTATAACAAAATTGATCCTTAAATTTTAATGACTAATTTTGCAACATAAGTAAAACTTGTCAAAGTATGGGGATTAAGGATGTTAAATTAAAGTTTTGGACACAAAAAACATAGAATTCTATAGAAAAATAACCATGCATAGAGGAGGGGTGTAAACGAACATAAATGATTTCTAAAGCTTAGGTTTGGATCGAAATAAACAAGGTTTGGTTCGGTTCGAAAACATGAAAAATATGTTTTGAGTTTCGATTCGGGTTCGGTTCTAGTTCAGATGTAAGATTTGAATTGATTAAAAATAATATATATTATATATATTTGTATAATTTAACTATATATTATTATAAATATTATAATATCATTGACTAATGAATCGGCTCATTTCGATTCATTTGAATTTTTGAGGTTCGAGATTCGATTCATTATAAAAAAATGCAAACACACTTGACATTAGATTGGTGCACCATTGATGTAATGGACTATATGAAAATATTATGTAAATCCTAAACCCTATTTTACAATAAACCCGTAAGAAAACCCGGTTTAAATAGGTTTTTTTGTTGAAATTTTTGTCTATATTATTTACACATGAGAGGAAATGACGTATTTGGTACCCAAAGTTTGCATGAAATGATAAATTTGATCTCCAAATTTTTAAATGGCAAATATAGTCCACAAAATTGGTATTTTTGGCATATTTGGTCCTCGAAATTTGATTAATTTGGCAAATAAAATCCTCAAAGTGGCAAATCCGGTCCCTAAACTTTTTATTTGGCAATATCGGCCCTCAAAGTTCACCTACTAACAATTTTAGTCCTCGAAGTTTCGTAAATTTGGCAAAATTTATCCCCAATTTTTTTAACGCCGTTAACCTTAGTGTATTAAGCAATTTTGTTTTAACCCCTCAATTTTGTTTTCCCCGAAGCGTGAGGGGTTTGAAGAACGCACAAAGTCCTTCTACAAGCCGTATCGGGGGTTTGAAAGCACAAAGTCGTTCGACAAGCGTGAGGGTAGAACGAAAAAAACATTAGGGACTAAATTTGGGAAACTAAAAGGCAATCTTCGGGAACCTTTAACGGCGTTAGGGAATAAATTTGTCATAATCTCGAAACTTTGAGAACCAAATCTGCGTAGTATTACTTTGATGACTAATTATGTTACACACACAAAACTTTGGGGATTGGTTTTGCAAAAAAATAATATTTTGGGAACTAGTTTTGCTATTTTAAAATTTTGGGGATTGGTTTTGCTAAAATGTATAAAGTTTGGGGATCAAATTTATCTCTTGCCCTTATTTAAATCAATAATAACAGATTTATTTAGTATTTTTTTTCATAAACATATTTATTCTGATTTATTTTATTTTTCATTTTTTTTCAAATCAATTAATATTAACATGTTTTAAAACCATGACGTGTGTATTTGTTCTGTTCTGCGCTTAATATTTTAATATTAAATAATTTACATGTTTCACTTTCCTCGCAGGCGTCAGTTACAGAAGGGAATCCTGATTGATGATACATATTATTTAATATTTTATATATAATATGATATTTTGACTAATTTCGATCATTATCATCGACATATTATTTAATATTAACATATAATATGATATGCCTTTATTTTTAAACCATTAATATAAGAATAAGTTTAAATCAATCCTATGTCGATGATAATGATCGAAATGAGTCAAANGACAGATATTCCCCTTTTTTCCTGTATCCAAAAAATGTTTCAATTTTTTCAAAACGTTTAATTTATTTGGTAAATTAATATTTTTTTTGTAATATTAAACATTTTAAATTTTTTACTTATCTAATTTGTATAACTCATTCCGTCATTCGGTGAAAATGCGTGTACTGGATAAATAATACTAAGGCTGAGTAACTGTTGATGATCGTTCTTCGTTGGACTCTGTCCAGCTTAGATGGGCTTCTGGCTTTCTCGACAGATATTCCCCTTTTTTCCTGTATCCAAAAAATGTTTCAATTTTTTCAAAACGTTTAATTTATTTGGTAAATTAATATTTTTTTTGTAATATTAAACATTTTAAATTTTTTACTTATCTAATTTGTATAACTCATTCCGTCATTCGGTGAAAATGCGTGTACTGGATAAATAATACTAAGGCTGAGTAACTGTTGATGATCGTTCTTCGTTGGACTCTGTCCAGCTTAGATGGGCTTCTGGCTTTCTCGACAGATATTCCCCTTTTTTCCTGTATCCAAAAAATGTTTCAATTTTTTCAAAACGTTTAATTTATTTGGTATATTAATATTTTTTTTGTAATATTAAACATTTTAAATTTTTTATTTAGCTAATTTGTATAACTCATTCCGTCATTCGGTGAAAATGCGTGTACTGGATAAATAATACTAAGAGTATGTTCTGTATGAATTATGAGATGCAGAATGTGTTTTCATAATGCGATTTTAGATTCAGAATGTATTAAGTGTTATGTATTAATAGATTGAGTTGCATAATGAGAATAGTGTTCTGTATAAAGTTAGAACAACAATGTATTTTTAGTTTAAAAAGATTATTCTGCCCTTGTACAATAATATAAGATTACAAATGATTTGATTGAATTTAAAATACCACTAATACAACAGAAATACTTGCATACAATAACAGTTAGGAAATTTAATATCGACGTCGTCCGAATTGTCCCGCACCACCACGATTAGCTCTTCATAATGTTTCACAAATATTATCTCTTATCATCTCCATACTAATATCAGAATGATAATTTTCCGGTTCTTCAAATCCATCACTAGTTCGTTCATTCCTTTCTTAATTACTTTTCCGGTTTATCCAAGTTAGAACCATCGTCGGCAGCATCTACATTGCGAAGGAAATTGTGTATGGTCATGGTTGCAGGAATCAAAGCTACTTGATGTTTGAATTTGAGGTTATGTGGTATATTGTCTAGAATATGAAAACGTTTCTTCCAAACACCGAACGTCCTTTCAATAACTGTATGGAGAGATGAATGATTGTGACTAAATAATTCTTTTGGACTATTATATCCAGAAGCACGACGAAAATCATGTATGTGGTAACGCTCCCCGCGGTAAGAAGCTAAGTAACCAGTTGTGTTGGCGACGAACCCGATATCAACTAAATAATATTTTCCTATAAAACAAACAATAAACATAATAACCGTATAAAAGTAATGTTAAGTGTTAGTCGCAAACCTTCTGGTGGTTTTGGAAATTGGTATGTATACTTTTCAAGACATCGAGAGAGTATCATACTGTCATGTGTAATCCCTTCAGATCCCGCCATTACAAATATAAATCGCATGTTAAAGTCACAAACAACGAGAACATTTTGAGTTGGTTCGCCTTTTCTTCTAATGAAACGAACTTGATCACCCTCTGGTATAGAAGCGACAATATGGGTCCCATCGATAGCTGCTATAGCATCTTTGAAATGTGGATAATACTTGGAATTTGACTGTATATAAGGGTGTACCTCGGAGTAATTTTCGTTTTGTGTAACCCATTTTGTAGCCATCCGAACACATGTCTTAAGTACATTATGAAAAGATGTGTGAACCGTATCTCCTCCTCGTTGGAAAAACTCTTGAATATCTCTGTTTCCTTGTACTTTTCTTATTATCATAAGAAACATAGCAACTTCCTCTTCAACATTAATGTATTTTCTTCTCTTCAAACCAAATTCATTCACAAGTATGACACATAAGTGTAGAAATGTAGATGTGTTCATCCTTAAAGATCTGTATGCCCGCACATCATGTCCATTCAACATTGATAGAACCATTGCCCACCCACACGCTTGACGGTCATGTATTGGTTGCTTCACCATAAAACGGTTATGGTATGCAGCAACTTGTGCAACATCATCCTTATTCAATCGAAGATTTTTGCGAGAGCGTGAAAAAAACTGTTTTTCCTCATCACTAGACGAATTATGAGTAGAAGGAGAAGAATAAGAAGAACTCATTGTAGATAACAATATTGTAAAACTATCTATGTGTACCACACTTTTATAGAAATGTTTTGTGTTTGTTTCACGGATCCCGGTACATTTGTGTTTGTTTCACGGATCCCACGACAATTGTGTTTTTTGTCACGGATCCCACTACAATTGTGTTTGTTTCACGGATCCCACGACAATTGTGTTTTTTGTCGCGGATCCCACTACAATTGTGCTTGTTTCACGGATCCCTATGCCAAAAAAATAAATGGTGTGTTTGTTTCATTAGTCTCTATCATAATATAAAATGATATATGCATATATAAAAAATGAGTAACATGATATGAAAAAACAAAATCCAACAACAGCCAACAACATATTCAGTACAAAACATACATAAAGTAACAATTGTTTTCAAAAGCGATTTTCAAAGCTTAAGCAAATACTGACACTTTCATTTCTTCGGCGAGGTAGCATCCGAAAAACGAGATGACTTGGAATTTTTTTCAGTAATGTATGATTCGATCCATGTTAAACGACATGCATCATCAGGAATCAACATAAATATTTCACGATAAGAACATTTGCTGAATAACTTTAAGGCTTGGCAATATAAAGGACCACCAGCTAATAAACCGGAAATAGAATGTAAAGCTTCCATGCATCGTTTGATGTTATACTCCTTCAAACTGACTATTTCTTGATGATAAAATTCTAAAATTTCAGTTAATCGCTCAACAGAAGATGTGATTCTATCGCTGTTGCTTCCAAGCCCTGTTCTTCTTCGCTTTTGAGTAAAAACCACTTTCTTTGGATTAGAAGGACTTCATTCCTCTTGAGTAGGCACTACCGTATCATTATGATTGAATGGTGATTCTTCATAAGTAGTTTCTCTCATCTAATTATACTCATCAGATTCAAAACTCACATCTTCCAATCCCGATGGTAATATGCCCGAATTCGGTGTGTAACAATGAGTACCTTCAGCGATTATCCCAACAAATAGCTGCTCTTGCATAGTTGGAAGTAGTGTCCTTTGTGTCTAAAGGTTTTTGCAGCTGGACATCTCTACAAATCATAAATAGAAAGATCAATGTAATTAGAAAAACAAAACTTTTAAGAACTAATAGGTTTAGTACATTGATCTTATCATCCCACCAATCGTTATCAGCTCGTAGTATATTCGCTGCTTTATCCCATACAACACCAGTATTGGTATAGAGTTTTTTCCACAAAGTCCATTCGGCTCGAATGTCTCTATATTTATTTTTGATCTGTTGCACACTGTAGCTGCAACATGTTTCCTTATTGAAATTGTTAACAATATTATCCAACCAACCTTGTTGAAAGATGTTGTAGGTCTATTTCCCGCTTTCAATTCATCTAAACAAATGACAATGTACATTTCTATACGTCCATCGGTCCAGTTAGCTTTTTGAGGATAAATTGTGTCTTTGTTTTTTTCTTTCGAAAGATTGGATTCCATGTCAATTGCTAATAAGTCTGAAAAATATAAATGTATGACAATATATAGTAAAAATAAGAAAATGAACAATAGTATTGATGTAAAAAATCAACGAAAGAATCCATAACAAATAACAAATAAAACAACAATATCTATATCAAAAAACAACAAATGCAAACGATAAAAGAAGTAAGCAATAAAACAGTATAAATTAATCCATTAACTACCAAATAATAATTCTAAAAAATGTTTCTAAGCATATATCATATAAGCACTTTAATATAATGTAAAATTTTAAACTATATTTTCATAAAAAAAATTTTAAAACGAAAAATATAGAATTTAGAAGTAAAGCATTCACAAACTTGAGTGAAAATAGTCTTCATAATAAAAATATATATACATACATCCACACATCACCCTTAAAAATTTATATGGAAACATTACATAAACAAATGAAAAATCAAGAAATATCAATACACAAGAGCATTCTGATTCAATAAACTTTTGCAAATAAAAAAACAAAATAGAAAAAAATAAAGAATCTTTTCCTTTAACAGATGTTACAGTAATTGAAGACAGTGCAAGGCTTCTTCTTCTTTGCAGATTAGTTTGGCGATTTCATGGAGAGCAAAGCAGCTTTAGAAATTTTTTCAAAGAAATGGAAATCCCGATTAGGTTTCTGAAATGTGGAAAATGGAGTGTTATAAAATTATTTATATTGAATTAGAGGGTATTTTTGTCTTTAACTAATATGAAATGCATTTTAGATTCTAGATCTACCTCCTTTCCACATTTTGCGTTTTATGTATAATGTTGAGAATGCAAAAACCAGAATGCATTTTAGGTAGAATGTAAATAGGGCAATGTTCTGTAAAAACAATCAAAATGTATTATCTCTTCTAAAAGGTATTATGAAAATCTAATCAGAACATAGCCTAAGACTTACCGGTGTCCACAACTGTGCGCCCATCCGTTGCCACACTCTTTCCAAATTGAGGAGATATTTAATTTTTTTAAAATCAAAATTAAAAAAGTTATAATTTTAAATAATTATATACTTAAAATCAAATATTATACCGATTTTCAATAATATTATGATTAATCGGTACTAAATGTGAGAAAATATAGATTTATCGATATTACTGGGTTGGTAATTTTAGTCGATCGTTTATTCAGTTTTATCAATCGATTATACTTTTAATTTAGAATTGTAATAACAAATGTCTTTACTAATTAATTAAAATTTTAGAGTGTTTCACTATCGTAAAAATTACAAGTATCAATGTAACATATAAAATGTGATTTATACGATAATAATATCATTATAAATAAATAGTTATACAAAATAATGATATAAAAAGTTATAAATTATAATGTCGGGACATTGTTGTAGGGATGAGAGTAAAATTATTTATAAAATTAAAGAATGATGTTGTGTACAAAGAGAAAACTGATGTGGAAAAGAAAATGAAGTTTCCGGGTGAACATGATTGGAGATGACTTAATACATTACCCAGTTTAGCCTATCTTGAACCAAATATATTTAATTAATTAAATAAAATAATTTAATAAAAAAATACAACTATGTCCCTGATATTTAAAATTGTGTAAAAATGTCGTAAATTGCATGCAAAACCTTGGAAGTTTTAAAACCGTTTAAGAATAACTCTCGAGTGAATACTAATGATTTTCGTCTTTAAAGTGATTTAGATAATTTATATGTTATTTTTTATTTTTTAAAGTTTGAAGACATAGTTATTATATCTTTTGAATTTGAAGTTGTCAAATAAAAACTATGAATACATTGAATATGAACGAGTATTATAGTCAAATATTAACAATTTAAGAACTTAGTGAATTAACTATATAATTCTTAAACTTCAATAAAATACTGTTTAAAAATTTAAAAAATTGAGGATAATAACACCTATTATATCAATTTCAAAATGTAATTTACCAATTTTTATTTGAGGTTGTTTACACTATTTAAGATAATGATCAAAATGGAAAGATGTATACCACATCAAAAATCAGTGACGTGTTCATTTCTCGTGGATCTGATTTTAATAATTATTTAAAAAATAATTGTACTGAAATTGTTGCTAAATGCCAGTTTTTTGACTTAATTTAATATTATTTTAATATGGACGGCTAGGATGGATATAACAGATGGCAGCTCCTTCTTGGTAGTGATCCAATGCCGACAAAAGCCAGAAATACCAATATCCAGCCGTTGATCCTTTCCTAGACGTGGACGGTTCAGATTTCTCTTATCTGCATAACACTATACTCCAAAGTCACGATCTAAATTCATAAAGGTTTATCCATGCTTTGTCTGGTCCCACATTCCGTTGTCTTAACAGATCCCTTCTTCTTAAAGCTCTTGAAAAAGGACACATGGCAAAATCCCAAAGAAATCCTCGCTTGTAAACTCGAGGCAGACGGTGAAATTTGTGTACATTCTCTGTTTTCCTCGTTTTTTCTTTGCATTTATAGTATACTTTCTTGCTTCCGACCCTATTGTCTTTCTCCTTTTCCAGTTTTATATTGTCTGTAGACTGTGATTTTGTTGGGAATAGTGTTCTTGTCTTGATTTTATCTGGGCTAAGCTTAATTTGAATGGGGAGCAATTTTAATTACAAGGGTTTTGAGGATAAACACGCGGGTGTGACGACGACGACGACGACGACGCCAGGGATTTTTCCCCTGTCTAGGCAATCTTCTATATTTTCATTAACTTTTGATGAATTCCAAAGTTCTGTTTCTGGGATTGGGAAGGATTTTGGATCTATGAATATGGATGAGTTGCTGAAGAATATCTGGACCGCAGAAGAGAATAATAATAACACCATAACCGGAGCTGGTGATTTTTTACAGAGACAAGGATCAATGAAGCTTCCTACAACTGTAAGCCAGAAAACAGTTGATGAAGTTTGGAAAGATGTCTTAAATGATCAAGTTGTGATTAAGAATGGTAATAATTTAGCCATAAACTCGATGCAACAGTCACAGAGGCAACCAACATTAGGTGAAACAACACTTGAAGAGTTTTTATTAATGGCTGGTGTTGTAAGAGACGAAACTCAGTTAGCTCCCAAACCCGAATCTATCGGCTTTTTTGGGAATTCCGATGTGGGATTCATGTATCAGCAAAGTGGAGTTACGGGAAACTCAGTTTCTTTGCAATCTAGTAATATGGGAATACAGCAACCTGGTTCGAGTTATGGATCAACGATTAGAGTCCCAAATAGTAATCATGGGATTGGGATTGGGATTGGAGGTTTATGTAGTAATAATGGAGTTACAATTGCAGCAGGATCTCCATTCGTGTCATCGAATACGTTCACTAGAAGCAATGATGAAGCGTTACTTACAGGAGCTCCAATTCCGTATAGTTATGGTAGAGGTAGAAAAACAGCTGCTTTAGAGAAGGTAGTTGAGAGAAGGCAAAGAAGAATGATTAAAAACAGAGAATCTGCTGCTAGATCACGGGCTCGTAAACAGGTAAATCGAGTTACAGTTCAATCATAGAGATCAAGCAAAAAAGCTTGAGTTTTTTGTTATCTGCAGGCGTACACAGTGGAGTTAGAAGCAGAAGTAGCCAAATTAAAGGAAGCAAACGAGGTTTTGATGAAGAAACAGGTATTAATTCATCATAACTCTTGAAATTCACCCAGAAAAGGCTGATTTTCATCATTTTTTTCGTGTTCTTGATGCTGTAGGCTGAACTAAGGGAGTTACACAAGAAGCAGGTGCAGTACCTAGAGAAACATATTTTGAACCCAGAAATGAAAACTTGTAAAAATTGAATCTTTTTTATGGGTTTCAGGTTATAGAAATGATGAATCAACAAAAGGGAGTTAACCAGAGAAGAAGATTGAAGAGGAGTTTGACGGGCGTTTTGTAATGTCGATCTCATTGATCTAACGACAGCGTTTTGCAGGAGACCTACTCGGCTCTCCATATTCGTGTTCTTCTGAATCAGGAGCTAGTTTTTTACTTATGTTTACTTGACAGTAGAACAAGCTGACACCAATCAAACTTTTTATAACATTTTAGTGCAGAAAATAGTATTTTATATTTGTAATGAATATTTAGTTATGAAGTTTTAAGATTTTTGCAAAATTGATTATCTAAATTTACAATATTTGACAAATCCGATCATCCAAAATGATAAAATCAGCTCTTAAAATTTAATTTTGACTGAGGATCTCAATTGGATAAATTGAAAAATTATATGGACTAACAGTGTATACAAAATAAATTTTGAAGATTCGTTTGACCAAAATTTACAAGATATCATGATCAAGTTTGTTATGATAATATTTTTTCAAAATGCGAATATGTGTTGTGTTCTGCCGTGTATATATTGAGTTGTATAATGAAATGGATGTTCTGAAGAAAATGAAAATATGAATGTATTATAGATACTAAAAGATATTATTATCCTTTAAATGCTTACATGATAAAGAGACATACATATCTTAGATTAAATTTCATGATGTATAGTTGATTCGATAATTCTTTTAGTTTTAAGATTAAATTGTTGTTATTTTTAAAATACATAATAATTAATATACGGTATCGCTAATCGGTAGAATGTATTAGTCATACTGGTATGTAATCGAATGAAATTTTGTCAAATTAAAACTGTATGGTCTAAACTGGATTGAGATTTATATTCGTTCTGATTTGAATCCGGTGAACCGGCAGAACCAACCCAATTTTAAAACATAGCTAGAAAATATTCGACCCCGAGAAAAATGAAAATTAAAAAAAATATATCATTTGAAAAATAATGTGTGTTTTAAAGGATAATATTGTCATTACATACTAAATAATGCATTTTGTAATCCAAAATAACAATTTTTGGTCATTTTGCATTTATGAGTAAAATAAGAATCATTCTATGTATTTACATTATAATAAGAATGCAAAATGATGAGTGTTCTATAATTACAATTAGAATGCATTAATTTATAAAAATGTATTTTTAAAATGCATCTAAAACACCCACTTAGAGTACAATGTTAAATTGTATTTAATTTTTATTTAAATTTTTAAAAAGAGAAAATGTAGTATTCCACATGTAACATATTTAGTTCCAATCTTTAAAATTATGACAAATTTTGGATTTTAAGTTTATAGCATTTAGAAAATTTGTTCTCAAATTTTGTTTTTGGACAAATACCTTAATTTTCAAAATTGAAAGTATTAGAAATAAATTATATCATACACATTAAACTTTGTAAATAATTTACCTAAATTACAAATTATGTAGATCAATTAATATCACTGTTTTGAGGATCATAATTATATAAAATTTTATAAACAAAATGAAAAACAATGAAAATATAGAGGATTCCCAAATCGGGAGAATTTGCAAAATAGCCGCCTGAAATAGTATTTGCAAAATAACCTATTTTGATAAAGAAATTGCAAAATAGCATGTTTTCATAAAATATTTGCTAAATAGTCTACATTTATATATTTTAATAAAACTAAATCAAATAATTTATATTATATATATATATATATATATTAATTAAAAATATATAATAAATTAAATTACAATATAATAATATTAATAAAATATTATATCGAACGACACGTAAAATACCGAGTACTAATTGATATATCGTTCATACTCTATAAATCAGAATATATATTTTAATATTGATCGATATGGCGGTATTGAGTTATAGTGTCGGATATCGGTCCATATTTTTANATTGGCCTACGTTATTCAATACCTCTCTTGTCTAACAATTACGTGGTAATATCGCCACCCTACACGTGTTGCTCCTTTCATCGCCGGACAACACCTGCCCTCCACCCACCACCAAATACCACCACGCCACTACCGTTCTTTACTTAACATTTAACAACCCCCTTTGTACTCTTATTCTTGTCTATCTATTTCAAAGGGTAATTATGTCTTCTTACTTATTTTTTAAGGGTAATTATTGTTGGTATTGATTCATTTGCTATATCGGGCTTTGTTAGTGGATTGTGTGATCATCTTCATTATATATCGGTCTGGTGACCCATTAACGATAAGGACCCTGAGTCGGTTAGCCCGACGTATAAATAAGACTCAATCTTCATTATTCATCTGCTTGGAATCCTAAACGATTGTGTGCGATTCTTATGACGGTTAATCTTCTTGACTCTTCTCTATCGTCTTGGTTGCTGCTACGTGTGTTGGCATCCTTGTGTGACCAATCTCTGAGTCGTACTCGCGAAATCTCTCTGAAAAACTACTACCATACTGTTTTTGTTCGCTGGTTTAACTTGAACACTCGTAGTGGTCTGATTAGTGATTGACTCGAACTTCTGGTTTGACTTTACTGTTATTGTGAGCCATATCTGAATATTCACGAACAGATCTAAACTGAACGGTAAATCTTGACTCGATTTGTTTATTATCTACTAATTAGGTTATTAGTGTGCAGGATATCTTCGAGTAAAACCCTACCGATTCCTGCACTTAGATCTGTATTCACATATCTAAATATGTCATCTTGACAGTGTTACAGTAGAAACTTACAGTTTGCAGTTTGTTAATTGTTAATTGTTAAAACTATAAAAAGTATCATTGTTTTAAAAAAAAGTACTTGGGTCACTGAATCAATTTATTATTTTGAATATAACACTGATTTGCAGTTTTTTTGGCAGTTTTTAAATAGCTCGGTTTATGTAGAATATAGAAACCGTGCTAAAAATTTTTGTTTTATTTTTAATTTTTGTTTTTAATATTTTCTTTATATAAAAAATGGTAGGTCGGTTTCTATAATTAGGGTGTCAAACCGACCTACTAAAAAAGATGTTACTTTTTACATTAACAAAATCAATAGATTACTTTTTACATGAACAGTACCTGACAATGCTATGTAAAAATTTTTCCCCTAAATCTTGTGTTTTAATTACTTGCGATATTGTGTGTTTCTTGATTAGTTTATGTGTGAAATTTTTGTGTGAAGAACATTTCAGCAGTTTGCTAATTATTGAAATATATCGTAGAGTAATTAATGGATTGGCGATACGATCGATTCTAATATAAGAATCATGATCGGATACAACTTTAAAATCGTTGTATGTTGCTTCTTTGTTTTCTGAATACTAGAACTAAATAGAATTTAAAATACAACAATTATGTCTTTTCATTCATATTTTTTACTAGCAAAATATTGTTAGTTGTAGGTGTATTTACTTTAATTAAATGTAATTACAAAAAAATACATACAATGTTTTTAATATTTTTTTCGATATTGATTTGATATTTAAGCATTTTACTTATTTTCTGATGAATTTATGTAATTTTAAACTTTGAAACATCATATCAACCTCAAATAAATCATAAAAATTAAATAATTAAACCATTTTTAATTTAAATCATAAAAATTACACCGAGGTACGTAAAATTTCACACACCCACATATCGTATAACATCAATATATAATTTACAAAAAGAAATATGTGTAGGAATCAAAATTTAATATCTCATTCTATTATTAGACCCATAACCATAAACTTCACAAAAATATCTTATAAAATTAAAATTAGAACCATAATCAATATTTAATAAATATGCTCTAATAAATAAATTGTATTACAAAAAAATATAGATTATTATACCCACTCAAAAAATATCCATCTATCACATCATTCCAGTGGATATATTGCAAAAATGTCCAATTGGGGAGTATATTAATAATTGGGCTACTCGTAAATTTGGTCTTCGAAGTTTCCTATTTTGGGAATTTTGGTCATTCTATTTTGACAATTGTGACAGATTAAGCCCATTAACTTTATTTGTGGTAAAATTAGTTCTCATATTTTGCCACATTTTGCTAATTAGGTCCTCCAAATTTTATGTATATGGCAAATTTGGTCCCCGAAGTTTGTAATTTTTCATTTTTCATTTTTCATTTTTATATAATACGAAGATTAATTTTGTCACTACGATCAAACTACAGGGACCGATTTTGTTCGATTTTATTTGGAGAACTAAATATGAAATTTGAGAACCGATTTTGTCAAATGTTCCAAAATATGAGGATTGATTTTACCAAATATCCAAAATTCGAAGATTAAAAATAACATAATAAATTTGAACGACTAAATTTACCTAAATGATCAAACTTCGTCATTTTCTCAATTATATAAGCCACTAATAAACGAGAAGCGTCTAGTCATTAGAATGGGTCACGTGGCAGTGACGTGCGTGGAGTACTGTGATTAAACGCGGCCCCACACTAGCTCAGTGTTTCACGTGGATTTCTCGTGGCTTTGCTGCTACTCACTCTTGAATTACTATACTACCCTCACATGTCCAGATCCAGGTGACACAACTCAAATAACTCAATAATTGAATTCAATGTGTTTATTTTCGAAAATATACTTTTTTAATATACGTATAAGATTTTGGATGTCTCTTTTAATGTTAAATAATTAAAAATATTTAGGATTAAACTTTGTGTTATAAACAATAATAAATTTTAAATACATTAATCAATTCCAAATTAGTGTACTATATAATATTTGCATATGGACAAAATTTGTAGGGTACAAAAAAGATAAAGGACATGGGGTCTGAAGAAGTCTGTAGCATCATAATCAGTGTTTTTATTCTACTTAAAGCAACACCAACAACACCTAAACCGCACGCATATTATTTATTAGCATAATTAACTCAATATTATTCTTATTAATTATACAAAAAAGCCTATCAAATTCAATTCATCATCACCCAATTCGACTCCGCCGGCAAAAAATTCCCGATCGACGGCGCCGGCGGATTAGCCGCCACTCTCTCAAGAGACTGAACTTGATTCTTCAGAAACTTCACATAATGTATAGCTTCATCAAGCATAGAAGCTGTATCCATTTTAGTTCCTCCCGGAACAAGCCTCTGTAGAATCCTTATCCTCTCACTGATTCTCTCCCGACGGTGGCGCGCCGCCACGCTCTGTGGATCCGTAGAAATCTTGACATTCCTTCTCTTAGGCGGTTTAATTGATTCTGGGTCAATGTTAATAGGCTGCATAGCTGCGATTCTGAATATCATTTCTCTCATCGCCGCCATGGAGTTCCTTTTCTCACCGGATGTATTTCCGGCCGCCTGTTGTAACAAGAATTGGTCGCCGGAGAGATGTGGGTTTTGTGTTAAATTAGCGGTGGGATATTGGGTATTGAATTCGAAATCAGGAAGCTTATCCATTTGCATTAACATCATTTCCATTTGATCATCATCTTCTTCTTCTTCACTGCCTATTTTGAAGAAGTCAATATCCATGGCTGAAATGGTCCCAAATGAGAAGAAGAAACAGCGTTAATGGAGTCAAAGGAATGGGCAAGTAGAGTAGAAGAGAAAGGAGCAGAAACAAGAGCTCAAAGAAGAAGGAAAATAGAATAGTTGTATAGGATAAAAGAAATTCCGACAACCAAGAACCTTGATATATACATAAATGGTCCCTTCCAACATCCCATCCAATATATATATTGTGATCCTCAATCAAATTTGGTATATATAATTTAATGGGTTTTATAATTTTAATCTCAAAATTTTATGATTTTAGAAATTTCGATTCTCAAATTATTGAGATAACAAATCGTCTACATACTTTTTAAGTTTGAAAAAATCAATTTACAAAGATTAGTTTTTATAATATAATTGTTCCTTAAAATCTTTAATTTTGACAATTGTGATTATCAACGAAAATTAAATTTTAGACACCAATTTTGACATTTTGGAATTTCATTTGTCAATATTGTAAATTTAAATGACCAAATTTGTAAAGACATTAAATTTTGAGGATTAAATATGATGAGAATCCTAGGATCAGGTACCCTGTAACGGATGAGACCCAATAACAATTGGGTCGACCCATATAATAGAAGCGAACTTGCGCAGCTCAACTTAGTACATTTAAGATGAATTGGTTTGATGTTCCACGATGGGACCGAAGATATGGTGAAATAAAACAGTTTCTGATATATGGTCTCATGGTTCGGTCCAAACGGTTACAAATCCACGCGTTCCACGCTTCGGACCTCCACACGTTTACCACGCCTCGGGCCAGATCACGCAAACCACGCTTCAGTCCCGGCCACGTTTTACATCGCGCGACAACAACCTCTAACAAATCTGTCAGAGGCAGTTACAGGGCGCGGATTACACACACCTTCAACTTTATAAATACATAGCACGACGACAGAACAAACATGACCTTTTGGATGCGAAGAATATGCCGTTATTCTGCCGGGATTATTCTTATCGCTTTGTTATCATCGTTATCTACATAAGCCTATGTTATTCTTGTAATGAACTTTGATTTGATTATTGAATCGACTCGGGGCATTCCATGCCATTGGTCAAGTGGTTTTTTCCCAATTTCTCGGGATTTTCCACTCTAAATTGCTTTGTCTCGTTATTGTTTATATTTTTCCAATCGTTCTCCCACCACAAATAAATCATAACCGAGTTCGTTTCTTAACGAACCGGACGACTGTTGGTACCCCTAAAAAAGGATCATAACAAAATATATTATTATAAATTATGAGAATCAAAGTTTTCAAAGCTATGAAAGCTTAGCATTGAATGCTTCATTTTATTATAATTTACAATTAATAAGTCCATTTTTATCATAGATTATATATCATCTAATTATCGAATGAATTATAATAAATTTATATGATGGTACTCAAACCCTGAAAAACTTAATTTATACAATTTTTCTAACCAGTGGATTGTTTCATTTTTAAAGATTGAGATATTTGGTTGGATCCAAATATTATATATACCATTTTTACCGGCTCTTTTGACAAAATACTCACCGCAAAAGTTAGTATTTGCCAAAATACCTATCTACAATACAAATCCATCTGCCAAAATATACTGCAAATGAGTATTTTGGCAAATACCTACTTTTGCGGTGGGTATTTCAGTAAAAAGGTCATTTTTACCCACATGGAATAGTGAAAAGTAGATTAATGTTGATTCTTTGGATCACCTATTTGTACATTATTAATAGTAAAAATTGTGTATCATTTAGCCAATATAAATGTTCTTAATTTTTTTTATGATGATATACATTGTTTTAGATACTCTTTAATTTGTTCAATACTATAATTATATATTCATTCCTAATTTATTATATTATCAAATATCATTCATTATGATCGCAAAAATATGATTTTTATTCATCATATTATAAATTATTTTAGAACATCATTCTTATTGGAAATATATTTTTTTGTTTTAAATTTTATTATAATAATTTTATTTTATTAATTAAATTGATTATATTTTTATAATCAATTATATATTAAAATTAGATTTATGAAATTAGATTTATGAAATTAGATTTATTTTTAAAAAATTAGAATAGGTAGTTTGATTTGTATTTGAATTCATGTAATTTAATTTACTTTGATTTTGTCTTTACAAAAAAATTAACCAATTCTTTAAATATTGAACTTTATTTTGTATTAACACGATATAACTAGGGATGAGCATGGGCTACCCAACCCGTAGGTTGGTCCGTTAAATATCAATGTACATGTTAGGTCGCGATTTTCAATCTGTCAACATTATGGTTTGACAGGTTGAAGTGGACCAATTTTGATTTTTTTTTAAATTTTATGGTCCAAATTGAAAGTTTTTTAATTTTAGGGTTTAGATTATTCAATCGGTTGACGGATTGAGCCGCACTTTCAAGAAAAATTCTCAATTTGTTGGACCAATTCGTACGGGTTGACGGATTCAACGGATTTGACATTTAATCCGTTGGGTCGGACCCGTGCACACCCATAGATATAACTAGCACCCACTTAGAATCTATTTAGATGCATTAATGATATTATTTGTAGGAAAATGTTAAATGGATGTATTTATGAGACCACGTGGAGGGAGGAGATTGATGGGGATGCCAGTGGCAGGATGATAAATTAAAGGCATGTTTTGCTCTGTTACCATGAGTTTTTTACTGTCTGATAACAGCGTGAGAATTGATGTAATGTTATAATATCAGTACTTTTAAAATTAATTTATTATTAATTTTGTACTTTTATTCCCCTGTTATCATTCCTATTTCGTACTTTTGTCCAAAATATCTATATAAATATGATTTTAAGATGTATTCTGCTGTAAGAATGATGAATATTTTGGTAAAAGTACAATTTTGGTGTAGTATTTTTGTAAATGGACCTAAATTAAAGGTAATCAAAGTCCACAGAAAGCCTACTTCTCTGTGGCGTCAGCCCTAATTTTATTTTATTCTATTTGATAAAGACGAACCCCACCCCCCCCACATGACAGGTGTCAGATGACAGAGACACCTGTAAGAACACTCTTATATAACTAAAAAACTAAGGATTTTTCTTTCTAAAAAAGAATAATAATTCTGGTTAAACTAATGTTTTCATATCGGTTCGGATCGATATGAGCAGTACGATCGGTATATTGGATGGTACCAAATTTTATTTTATATTTAAAAAAATTAATATTTAATTAGTTTTTTAGAATCAGACTCGAAAAAACCCAAAAATCGACCCCAATACCTAATATCGGGAGGTACGAAAAAATACCAGTACTGAACGAAATTTGACATACCGAGCGTTATACCGTTCGGTATGAAAACACTGGATTAAACTTGTTTTTTAACAAGAAAATGACGTATTTTATAACAAACTTTCATATTTTTAAAAAAACTTATCTATATTATTTATAACAGAATATTTAGTTATCAAACTTTAATGTTTTGTCAAATTTGATTATCCTACATTTTGCAAATCAAACATCCAAAGTGACAAAGCGGTCACTTATCTAGGATTTCTATTGCTAAAATTAAAAATTTTGGTTACCAATTAAATAATACATATTAAACTTTCGTTTGCAAAAACTTACAAATAATACTTAGATAATCACAATTGTCATAATGTTAAAATTTTGGAGATTAAAATTGTTCAAACGATAAAAATATTTCAACCAAAATTATGTGTCCCTTTTTAACATTAAGGATACAATTGAAATTTCTATAAGCATACATTATAACCCATTGCGAGAATGAATTAGATTATTTGTATTTAAAATAAGGTGATATGTAATATACGAACATTAAATTTTGTAAAACGTAATTTTATGTTTAATAAAAAGAAGAGATAATAATACTTTGATAGTTTAGAATAAAGTGGGTTAAATTACATTGAAGAATTTATGACAAAGTTGAATTAAAAATGACAAAATTGCATAATTAGTCCCCCAACTTACGAGTTGTATAAATGTCATGCCCTTCAACTTACGAAATTGCAAGAATGATATCTAAAGTTATCAATATCATTTGTTTTTTACGCATAACATTCTAGGACTCGGTTTCCGTAAATTAAAAACCGTTTGAAAACTCATCACAAAGTACAAAAATAAGACACATTTGAAAAATCATCTAAAAATTACTCTTGATATTCGAGAATTGTGTATGAAATATTATAAATTTACGAGTTCGTTAAAATACCAATGATAAACATTACTATAAACTTGAGGTGTTTTATTTGCATTTAACTTAAGTTAGAGGGCTAAAAATGTATATTTTAACTCAAAAATTGTATCATATTTATAATTTCGTAACTTAGAAAATATACTATTTATATATTTCTAACTTAGCCCATTTTGCAAAGATTACCCAATTAAAAATCTCTAGAAACATTGGATATGCCGCCCTACTTGGACGTTGGGCCCACTTTTTTCAATGATTTTTAATGTATTTTGATTTTGAATTCAAAAAATTTATAAATCGATTGATAGAAATTGCAAATTAATCGAAACCTTGAAAAAACTATTGTTAACTTCTCCATTTTGATTAAGAAAAAATCCAATAAAAATATAATATTTTAAAATCAAGATATCAATCTTGCTGAGATTCGGTATATCGAATTTATATCGGAATAATTAAATAATTTAAATTATTAATTTAGAGATATGATCCATTTTTTAATTGTTTTTCAATTTATATTTTCTTGTTTCGAAAAATAAAAAACTTTACAAAATTTAATTCTCTTTTTTCCTAAATACCTGCAAAATATGTACGTTTGAAATTTTCGGTGTACAAAAAATTTAAATAATGTCCAGACATTTATACCGGTAAACAGACAATTTCCATCAAAATTGTGCTTAAGAAACGTATTTACATATTAGAAATCAGGGATAGAAAGTTTACTCAAATACCCTTTTAAAACATTGTTTAAATTTCAACCAAATTTAGGTTTACGGGGAAATTTTATTTGCACGTATCAATTATCATCATTTGAAATTTTTGACAAATTTGATCACTAACGTTCTTTAATTTTGATAAATCCAATTCTCCATATGTGATGAACTCAAACTAGTACTCATACTATGTGATTTTTTGCAAAAATAGTTATCATAATTTAATATGTGTAACAAAATTGATACTCAAATTTTGGAGATTAGTTTTGTCATATAGGAATTGAATATGCCACATTTGGGAAATATTGGAGACCATTTTTACCAAAATAATCAAAGTACGAGAATTATTAATGTAAAATTAAAGTTTGTCTCACGGTGCCTTTTTAGGGGTATCAACAGTCGTCTGATTCGTCAGCAAACGAATTCGGTTTTGATTTGTTTTTAATGGAAAAATGATTAATAAACTGGAAATAACAGTGAGGCAAGACGATTTATAGTGGAAACCCCAGGAATTAGAGAGAAAACCATTTGACTAAGAGCGAATTAAGCTCTTAGTCTGTTCACTAATCAAAAGATCCATTACATAATATAATAAATGCTTAAAGAAGATGACAAGGAATAAGAAAGCAATAAAAACTCCGGTGGGGTAACGGTCTGTTCTTATGCGTCCAAAGGGTTCTGCTTTTTCCGTCGTTGTGCTCTATATTTATAGAGTTGATAGCGTGTGAAATTCACGCTCTGTAACCGCCTCTGACAGGTTGTTAGAGGTTGTTGTCGCGCGATATAAAACGAGGCCGGGACCAAGACGTGGTCTGCGTGATCTGGCCCGAGGCGTGGTAAACGTGTGGAGGCCCGAAGCATGGAACGCGTAGGTTTGTAACCGTTTGGACCGAACCACGGAGCCAGCTGTTAGAAACCATTTTATTTCGCCAAGGTTATCTTATGTCCCATCGCGGAGCATCGGACCATTCTATCTTAAGTACACTGCTAGGCTGCACAAATTCGTTTCTACCATGTGGATCAACCCAATCGTTATTGGACCTCATCTATTGCAGGGTACTCAATTCTAAAGTTCTCATCAGTTTGAAACCAAATTTATCAAAATTATGGAATTTTTGAAACAAACACGTCATTTTCTCTTTATTTGAGATAGAAAAAAGCTGTCTTGATCAAAATTTATGAAATTAAATGATTCACATTTTTTTACTATGCTTTTTTTAATTTAGTATTAGAAATCCTATTTTTTTCATGACTTTCATTGATGACACCTTGACTAATGAATCCAACAATGTGTTTCTTCATTTTTATAATTATCAATTTGTAATTTATATTTTAGACTTCAATTAAAAATAACATGACCATTAAAATGCTTAGTTTCAAATATTTAATTACTCAAGAATATATGCTTTAAATAGTGAGCGAAATTATTTATTGAGTTCAATTCTAAGGCAAAACAAAATTTTAATGAACCATGTGTAAATTTAGTCCCTATAGATTCATAGTTTTGGTAATTTTGATACTTAAAGATTTATAATTATGGTAATTGTGCTCCGAAAATTATGAAGATGACAAAATTGATCTCCATATTTTATAAGTTTTTGAAAAATTGACAACTTTTAATTTGTACGTCATAATTTGTTACCAAAATTTTCAATTTTACAATACAGATTCTAAATCAAAATCAAATTTTCATATCGATTTTTTAATTTTGAATATATGATTTGTCAAATGTTTAAAACATAAATGAACATATTAAATAGACAGTTCAATTTGATGAATAAATATATAATTACAAATTATATAGATAAAATTTTCCAAAATTATAAATTTACAAAATTAAAGTATTAGTTATTAGACTTTCCATACAAGCATCTCCGCCCTGATCCACACCATGTCAGCGTCCATGTCTACATGGGCGTTGACATTTCTCCGCGGACAAGGGTTTGGGTGTCCCTTGTCTACGGAAATCAAGTATTTTTATTATTTATTATTTTTTACTTTATTTAAAATAATTTAACAAATATATATATTAATATAATTTTATGATTTTATTTTGATAATATAAATATTTAATTGTAAGTAAAAGTATACCATTACGAAATCAAAATATTAAAAATGAGTTCGAATCAACGAAATTAAATAGTATCTTAATATTAAAATATAATACATACAACGATATAAATTTTTAAAAGTAATGTTTAATCATATAGACCATCGAAATTTAAAATATTAAAATTAAAACGTACTATTTATTGATAAATTGAATATTAAATAAATAAAGTTGATGAGATATAAATATAAAATAAAATTCGGAGAGAGAAGATGATGTGAATAAAAGAGAAATAATTAATAATATGGATTAGTGAAAAGTTTTAGAAATGAAAAAAAAATATGATATGAATGTGAGAGAATAATGATGCGTAGAGAGATCTATAGTGCAAACATTTTTTTAGGTACTGACAATGTTTGATATGGAGTTAGTATAACAAATTAAAGGTGTAAAGAAAAACGTCATGACCGTGGCACACGACTCCAGGATGGTAACAACTTTGACCTGCTCCGCGTCCAATTAATCATCTCCAATAACTACCAAAAAAATGCAATTTATTATTAATATTATTATTAAATTATCTATTTTTAAATTATTAAAGTCAATTAAAAGTGTGCATGGATGTATTTATGAAGAAGATAAGGCAGGTTCATGCATCTATACTGAATCTGTACATTTTTTTGTTATCTATTTCTATATCACTTATCCTTATCTTTATTTTCTAATTCTAACTAAAATAAGGAGTGAATATGTTCAAATACAACGACATTTTAATATTTACGTAAGATAATATTAAGTAGATGATACCTTAAATTTTAAGTAGGGTACTTATTATCCGAAATTTATGTACGTAAGAGAAATTATGCAATGTTTTAAATTTCCGGTATATCGGTCCGGTATTCCGGAAATTTCGGGCATACCAATTTCGGTCGGTATGGATTTTTTCCGGGTGGGGTACATGTTTTGTTTTTAAAAAATAAAATATGAATATTTTATAATTTAATTTATTTTAATATTCCAGTACATATCTAGTATAACGATCGGTACCGATTTTTTAAACATTAAAATTATGTACTTATTATCCGAAATTTAGAACCCTTTAAGAATGATGTTGGAGTATACAATTTAATGTTATTTTAATGATTTTCAAACTTGTGAGCCGTACCTTTTATGCATGTTTAAGGTTAATGGTTACAAAATACTGATACCTTCAAATATTAACGAACGGTAAAATAAAACTTAAATCGTTATAGATCTTTTGGGGGGTCAAATATATAATTATTGAACTTAGAGGGCAATATGTTACAACACCACTAGAAGGACAACAAAATTAAACTAGTGGTGTTGCTAGTGACCCCAAACTTTAAAATAATGTAAATATCATATCTCATTGGTTGTAAATTTACATACAAAACACTTGAAGTTAATATAATGCGTGCTATTGATCTCCCAAATTTTAAACATTGTAAATATTATGCTCTCGAAGTTTAATAATTACATAATTGACCCCAAATGTTTACATTTGACCATAACGTGAATCTAAATTAACTTCAAAAGAATACCATTTAATGAGTACGAGGGCCATCAGCAAACGGTTTCCAAAGTTCGGGTGCTTTGCATGTAATTTTAAACTTTAGGAATATTATGTTTACACTATTTCAAACATCTAGAAAACCCTTATAATTTTTTCAAAATTAAACGTGATCATAGTGATAGATAGACAAGTTATAATCTAATGAAGGAATCATTCTTCTTCATAAGGTGCCAGGGACCAAAATTGAACCATTTTTGTTCTCATTTTATTTGTCTTCTCCTTTTTCACTAAAACTAAGAATTATTGTTTTGGCTCCATATACTTGAATCTTTGGAATTGAAACATAACTTTCCGAAAAAAACGAACACTACAAAGAATCCGAATGTGTGTTTCAAATCAACAATTCCTAGTTGAATTTTCAAACTTATGTTAAATTTCAAGAGTGGAATCAATTTCGTGTGAAAAGTGTGCTAAGATATAATGTATAAGTTAGAAGATATCACATAGTAAAAAACTTGAATTGAATATATCAATTACAATAATCCACAATCTTTCTTATAAAATAATCTAAATTTATTCGTGTTATGGTCCCTTTTTAGGGGGTACCAACAGTCGTCCGGTTCGTTTAACAAACGAACTCGGTTCTGATTTCTTTTAAGTGTGGAAGACGATCAAAAGCTAAAAAAAAAGTGAATGCACGGCGATATATAGTGGAAACCCCAAGAATTGGGATGAAAACCACTCGACTAAGAGCTGATTCTGCTCTTAGCCTGCTCACTAATGAAATAACTCAAAGTTTATACAAGATAGGCTAATGAAAATGACGAGGTAAAGAAAGCGATAAGAATCCGACAAAGTAACAGTCTGTTCTTCCGCGTCCAAAGGGTCCCCTTATCTCCGTCGTCTGGCTCTGTATTTATAGAGTTCTTAGTGAGTGTAACTCACGCTCCGTAACTGCCTCTGACAGGTTTGTTAGAGGTTGTTATCGCGGGATGTAAAACGAGGCTGGGACCGAAGCGTGGTAAACGTGATCGGGCCCGAAGCGTGGTAAACGTGGGTTGTAACTGCTCGGACCGAACCCAGGTGCCAGCTGGCAGAAAACGTTTTATTTCGCTAAGGTCATCTTCGGTCCTTCAGTTGAATATCGGGCCGCTTTTTATTGGAGGTGAGGAATGGGCTATAAGGGTTCATTTTTGCCATTTAAATTGGTCCGATCGTTGCTGGGCCTTACCCATCACAAGGTACCCGGTCCTAGAGTTCTCATCAATTCGAGTGACGTTTGCCAATAATTTAAAGGATATGACATTCAAGTTAATAAATTGTAAATATAATATACTATTTGAGCAAAAATATATATTTTTAACCATTCAATTAGATTCGATATACTAATTTATCACATAAATAAATTACCACACACAATACCATAAATATAGAGTAAAATAATCCTACACTATCATAACATGTAAAATGACGATTTTACATACATCTAAATATAATACAAATCATATATATTCGTTTTCTATATATTTTATTTTACTATCATTCTCATTTCCCCAAACAATAGTTGTCTCTAGGGTTCTTCTGTTATATTTCATTTAGTAATTTAATTTCATTCCACATGTATTTTATGGTTTTTATATTATTTTACACAATATTTGTTCATAATAATCTTATAATATTCTTTATATTTGAATTAATCCATAACTTTTGAACGATGGATATTAATCATATATTTTTAATGATTTTTATATAATATTTTATAATTTATAAATTAAAATATAAATATAAATAAAGATCTATTAGTTATTTTATATTTTTAAAATTTTTATTAATAAACCAAATAAGTTTTTTCTAACATTAGTCATATATTAATATACAATTCTACTACCAAAAGTATAGTCTTAATTAATCCTATCATTTCAATATAACTCCATCACACTTAATCTCAAATTAATCAATTTCAAATAATCATATCATTACAACCAACAAACCCTTCCGATAGAATATCCTCTATTATACGCTATATCCGTACACACTCTCTCGTAAATTAATACTTTTAAAAATCTCAATGTAGTATAAAGATCATCATGTTGTTCCCTGTAAAACGCTAATTGAAGTGAAGGAATTGTATCTCGGTTTGACGGCATACGACAACAATATCTCGCCTGAGTCAGCACCGGGATCAGCCTCACGAAACGTTACCTCGAACATGATCGGTTCGTATAGACAAATCTCATCTTCCTTGCAATAGTATACCTGCATTGCATATGATTCGTAAATACTTTATTTTGTGTCCTTAGCGCACGCTTCTCTTATACAAATATTACCTTGCAGTAAATTCTACTCTTAGATGATGAAGATGAAGATCTTGTAAACTTAACTTCGGCGAATCCTCCGGTCCCAATCTCACCATCTAATGGTTCGAATTCGACTGCGTTTTCAGGCTCAACTTCGATAGAGAATTTACTTTGTGCTTCCTGCAAATTCGGCATGCGATAAAAGGCGAAGAAAATGACAATGACAACATGTTTTACCTTAGACATATAATAGCCTTCTGGTAGCATTATCTTTAGATTCATTTTCCCTTCATTTGACGAACCACCATTTACGGGTATGATCTTCGTTTCAGCGAACGATCTTCTTCTAAGGCGTCGTAAGGGTTTCGGTTTCGGTGCAGGAGACGAGACGCCTTTTAACTCCAACGTAGCCAGGAAAGGCTTGTCGTGGTTCAGATCAAGAATTCTTATTAAGCTGTTGTTTGTATCAGCAATGAACAATCTTCCTGAAGGATAATAATAACATGATATTCGTCGAACGAATGATGTAAAATCGTGTGACGAATGGAGAAATTACCGTTTCCAGCTTCGATAATCCCTGATGGTTCTGAAAGCTGCGTAGAATCAAGACAAATTATATCTAAAAGGCTTGATATTTAAGGAAATATTCATCTTGACCTGAGCTTCTGAGGCTAATCCATCCTTGAAACCAGCTTTCCCAGTACCTGCCAATGTGGTTACTCTCCTGCTACTTAAATCCAGCTTCTTAACCTGATCGAAAACATCGTACGAATAAGAAATCACAAGGCCGGAAACTCTACAAATTATAACGATTCATGTAAAGAGGTTTCGGTTCATGCATGAATGGATTCAAACACTCGGTTAGACTATGTTACTTTAAACAATGTAGCTTAGAATAACCATCTATTTGGGGTTTAGGGTTTACTTTAAACAATGTAGCTTAGAATAACCATCTGTTTGAGGTTTAGAATGTGACTTCAAACAATGTAGTTTGGAATAACCATCTCTTTAAGGTTTAGGGTGTTACTTCAAACAATGTAGTTTAAAATAACCATATGTTTGGGGTTTAGGATATTACTTAAAACAATGTAGTTTAGAATAACCATCTATTTGAGGTTTAGGGTTTACAGTTTAGGATTTAGGGTGTTACTTCAAGCAATGTAGTTTAGAATAACCATCTATTTGAGGTTTAAGGTTTAAAGTGTTACTTTAAACAATGTAGTTTAGAATAACAAGATGTTTGAGGTTTATGGTGCTACTTCAAACAATGTAGTTTAAAATAATCATATGTTTGGGGTTTAGGGTTTAGGCCAACAACGGTATAAAGTTAAATCGTTTTAGAATTTACCTTGTGATTGTAAGAATCTGCAATGTATATTTGTCCTTGGTTCCCACTAAAGACTCCCAAAGGATGTTGAAGAAGTACTTCAGATCCAACTCCATCATGATCACCAAACTGCGACATTAATGAAAAACTTTACGAATTTACGAGTATCACAAAAGGTTTTCGAAGTTAAAACGAGTACCTTGAATAAGTTTTCCGAGAAAATCGGATCCCCACCAGCCAAAAGTTTAGATCCTCCGGTCCCTAGATCAAGTGCTCGAATCGAGCTACTCTCACTATCCGCAATATAAGCTTCATTCAAATCTATTACACTAAAAAATTTAAGCACTTGAAGCTCAACAAAGCGTTTAGTTAATGTTTCATTTTGAAGTTTTATTGCATACCGGGCGAAATAGAGATTCCGGATGGTTGAGCAAAGGATGTGTTTCTAGAACTGAGTAAAAAACAACAATGGTGATTCAGAAAGAGCAAATATGTATCTTGAAGTGAAGTTATATATAACCTTGAACCATTTAAATTTCGTTCGAAACCGTCACCACTAAAATTTCGAGTCGTTCGATCTTTAATATTATGTTTCCAAATCTGATGCTGACCGGCCATTGCAATGTAAATAATCTCGTTTACGGGATCGAATGAGACATCCCAAGGAGAATTAAGGAGCTGAAAAGACAATGTAAGAACTTATGAACTACGTAAATTCAGACAACAAATCTTGCCTGTAATGTTCCCGATTCTCCTCCCTCGTAATCTGAACCTTTCGTCCCGTTTCCAGCGAGTGTACTCACATTATCATTCACAAAATCAATCATCCTGCAACGGTATAGACGTAATGCAACACTATATTGAAGGGAAAACTGTGGAACAAAAACGAACAATTTGTTAAGACAGTGTTATGGTTACCTTAAAGCATGATTCTCAGTATCAGCAACGTATAAGACATTTTTCTTTGAATTGTAAGAAAGTCCCTGAGAAGCAACAATTCATTGTCTTTAACAAGACAATATTTAGAAGGCTTTCGTATTACCTGAGGGCGTCGAAACATGGCATCATCGAAATTTCCATCGACAAAACCTTCTTCACCAGTGCTTCCTATTTGCATTATGAAGTTACCTTCTAGATCAGTAACAATCTGCATCGATTTTCGATTGTCGTTATTGTATTACAAGAAGCATAAAAAACATACAAGATAAGATTATCGCATTTCTTACAATACGGTTATGATTGCTGTCCGAAATGAATAATCTTGCGTTGATGATATCGACTTCTAGCTTACCAGGAAACTTCAAAGGAGAGCTAAAAAATCGAGCATCTTTGTCTTTCTCTAGATTTAAAGGAATCGGAGTATCGACTAATATATTCTTTCTTCCGTAATATAGCAATGCTGCTTCAACCAAATCATTTAAATCCTACAAATATAAGGTTCAAAGGAGCAAAAACATGAACGAACGAAGATTTAAACCGAGAGCTTCAAAAGGATAAACAAAAACCTTTCGACGACCTTCACCAGATAATTGTGCTATGACTTTGCCATCGGGTGAAACGATAACAAACGTAGGCCACGAGCTTATCCCCAACTCTCGCCATAAGTACATATCGCCATCATTAACAACCTGAGAATCACTTCTTAGCAAAGTAACTAATTGAAAGAAAATAGAAGTAAAAAGTTGTTTGATCCGAACTAGAAAAGGAAATGAGTTTTCGGAGATTAAATCGACTCACTGGATGTGTGACACCGTAACGTAAAACTGCATTTCGAATGGCCTCTAAGTCTTTTTCATTGTCGAACTTAGCTGAATGTACTCCGACCACAACAAACTGCAATACATAATGTTATTTCATGCTTTAAAATTTACAGCGAAAATGATCCGATCCGCATATCATGATGCATGTGTTCTTCAAGGAAGATAGAGCAAATACATGAAGAAAACAACTAAAAAGACGGGTTAGAGAGAATCTAACCGGAGAATCTTTAAACTTGTTCTCAAGAAACTCCAAGTCTGGCAACACATGCATGCAATTTATACAACAGTAGGTCCAAAAATCAAGAAGAATCACTTTTCCCTTCAAATCCTGTCAAGACAATCTAATTATTTGATGTTCAGTCCTTCTATAGATGTAAATGAATTTTTGTTCGTTACGCAGATTCAAATGTATAGAATACAATAAAACAATCCCTTTTGTGGATTCAGCTCAAACACATCGACAGAAATAATTCGAACTTAAAATGCGATACAATAATAAGAGAAATGTAGCTAGTAAATATAAAAATTGTGATTTACCCTCTGTAACTGAAGAGGAGGAGCATTTAACCAGTCAAGATTAGAAGGAAACTCTGGTAAAGTAGTTGCAGTTCCCCTAGTAAATGATGTAAAATTCAGAATATGCTGAAGTTAGTCAAAGATCAGTATATAATATAACACGAGTCGCTTCTTACTTCGTATCCAAATCAGAGATGTAGTTAACGAACTGTTGGATTCTCTCAGAACGAGATTCTTCTGAAACTGGTAAAACGCGACAAAATCATAAACTTTCCCTTCTATTTGAATTTACAGTCAAATATGTTGATGACATGAAACTCCGTAAAAAAATCCATTTATACGTAAGACACAAAATAAAAGTTACTCTTGGAAGACCTTCTTTAGATCCAAGAGGAGGGCTATTTGGTGCAAAGAACAAGTTCCATATAGCTTTTGGGGAAGAATATTGCAGAGCC
Organism: Utricularia reniformis; assembly: GCA_009725065.1. Lineage (NCBI taxonomy): Eukaryota > Viridiplantae > Streptophyta > Magnoliopsida > Lamiales > Lentibulariaceae > Utricularia > Utricularia reniformis. The sequence continues at coordinate 486,306 of RWGZ01000133.1, forward strand.
TGCAAAGTTAGAGAAGGATTCAAAGTAATGTACATTTATTTTTCGATACACAAAACACCGAAGTACCTTCTTGTTAGCGAAGGTGAAGAGAAGGCAAGAAACAGCAACTGCCAAACTTGCATATCGTATAATATCCCTCCGAGATCCCTGAAAACTGTCCATAAACAGCAGCTAATGAATAATGTTACAAATATGCAATTGCTACAGAAATAATAGTCCTTCAAAGATAGAATAAAAAGAAACAAAGTAATCGCTTGGGTCATAGAGAATCACAGTAACCTTCCATCATCTCCCATTGAAATGCTATCTGTAGATGGCTGAAATTCGCTTCCAGATGAATTTGTCTGAATTTGGGTAGAAATAACACTAGGCTGAGAAGACTGTTGATCTGCAATGCTCATCATCAGATACTATTTAATATTCGAAATCGCTTTCATAATCGTCTAAAAGAACGGATGCAGTAAAGAGAAAAACCTCAGAAATAATGAAAAGTTGTGGTGTTACAACTTTGAAGAAACCTAAGTACCAAAGAATAACAGTAGCCTTTCACATAAAAATTTGTTTACAATATTTAGCTCACTCTATTCAAGATCCAATCCAATATATTACGATAAAAAGATAAGAAAATGGCAATAAAAGTCATTCGTAACTGTAGTTCCCAGCTACATACTGTGGTAACAGGAACCACCACTGAAAATATCATCAAGAGTAATATCTCCAATGCTCCTTCGGATAAGTGATGGGTCAGCGGCCTTCAAAGTATCTTCTTCCAAGGTGGTTGTTACTGCAATGCACCTGTAAGAACAAGAAACAGGGTAAAGTTTAAATTCTCAAACTGAGCAAGTTGGTAAAGGTATCAGCTGTTAAAGAGAACAAGATAATCATGATAAAATGATAAAATGATACGGTGCAAAGAAATCGAAAATAAAATTCCAATAAGAGAGTAACCACCATGAAAAATTAGTGCACAAAAGTATCACAAAGGAATAAAGGAAAAACAAAGTGGTCAGTCAAATAAAAAATAGTGTACGTACCTCATCCCAGCTGAATTGGCAGCTTGGACACCAGCTAGAGCATCTTCTATGACTAAACACTGCACATAAACACAAATTTTTGTTACTACTTTAGAGTCTAGCAACTTAATCTCTTGAGTTCCTAAAAACTTTATTAAAGTGAGCATCAAAACAATTAAATCATACCTCGTTAGTTGGCACATCTAAGCTCTTTGATGCAGATAAAAAAATGTCGGGGGCAGGTTTTAAGTTTTCAAACGAATCCGCAGAGACAATAGCATCAAACCTGTGAAATATCTGTTAAATTTCTAGAGTCGGTCAATTTCATGTGGGGTGTGTGCACGGATATAGCGTATAAGGGGAGGAGACCACATCGTAAAAGACTTGAATAAGTCATTTACCATGGTCTACATTCACTCTTATAAATCAATCAACACCACATTCAATTTCCGATGTGGGAAAATTTCATTATTTCAACAAAATCATATAAGCATATAGATTTTGCTTACAATGACACCGGCGAACCAGCAGCTGCTAAATTTGCATTAACCTTGATGCGATCAGCGCTAGATGCAACAGCAACTTTAAGCCCCTTTTCTTTGCACTGACGCATATCAATAAATAAAGTTTAATGACAACTAACTTCACAAGAAAAGGATAACCAAAATAGTTCTCAGAGCACAGTACCTGTACTACTAGCTCATATGCACCAGGGAAGCCAATGCCAGAATTTGGCTTTGCATACTAAATGAAGTAATATGTGAGCATGCAATTAGAGGTAAAAAATGTACTCAACAATCACCTTTTCCAGGTATATGTCGAAAAATCTCTTTTTTGCTGCAATAGGATCAAATCCCTTCACGCCCTTAACTGAAGCAACACCACCCAAAAAATTGGCCTCACCTAATTCATATACATATTATAAATGTGGTAACAATTCCAAGGGAAATAGAGGAAACCAAAAGAAATTAAACCTGTGCCCATAAAAGGAATAAAATCTTGAACGGTGACCTCGACTCCCATTTCAGCGAACACATCAACTGCTGCCAATCTTGACAGTTCTTCACTATTGCACAGCACCCCGTCCATATCAAACAGCACGGCATCGACCTTCCCCCATTCTTTCCCAGTTTCCGGCGCATTCTTCTCATCCAAAGTCACACAAGCCGTCAAGAGTTTCCCTCCAGTCCTCTTCATCCCAAAAAGTAACATCATTTCATCTTGCCGATGCCATTGGTGCTCGATAATTCTCAGTTTTGGGTTAAAAAACAATAGTTTCTTGAAATGGGTTGTCGAAATGTTAACAGATAAAGGCCAGGAAACAAGTGTCAAGGCCATTTCTAAGCAAAAGCAAGAGAAAAGAAGCGGAGCGTTTGAGTTATCTTCACATTCCTTGTTTGGCCAACAACGGTTATATTAGGATATAGTCGTTGCGCTCCTTCCATTATTTTTTTAAGTATTTCTGAAAATTATTATATCTTTTCGGATAATTACAACTTAGCCCTCCACGTTTCGGGTTGAAGTGCATAAATCAATTGATTAACTCATATATATTAATAAATTGCTATTAATCAATTGATTAATTGGATCAAAACTTTTTATCTAATTACATTACTTTAACTTGTTCCTGTATTAAAATGATGATTATGTAAAATTACAAATATATCATTATATATAAAAATGAGAAAATTACGACGACAACCCCTTATATTTAAAATAGTGTAAAACAATATTCTAAAATTTAGAAATTTCATATAAAACACTTGAAATTTTAAAAATTTTAAAAAATGACCTTAAGTAAATATCACATATTTTCATCTTTTTTTGTGAATAGTTTTGATAATTTATATATTATTTTTAAAATTTTCAAAGTTTTGAAATAGGATCATTACAATTTTTAAGATTAAGATATTAAATACGATGAATGTATTTAAAATCTTAACGAATATTAGAATCAAATATAAACAGTTTTAGAATATTCGAAACGAACTATTTATAACTATAAAAAGTTGATTGGGTAACATATCATACAAGTTCAGTGTCTTGCTTGCATCTTAGTTATTAACCAAACATCGCCCTAATTGATTTAGTTTTCACGATTTTACGTTTTCGATCTCTCATAGAATCCGAGGAGGAAACAATATTTAAAATGAAGATTTAATAAGAATAAGTACATGATGACAAACAAAAGCTTGTCCTAATGCCTATTTTTCCTCTTCATCAATAACAAGAGTGTCTTGTTTGTTAATGTTATTGTCAGTTTTCTTGCTGGTCGATTGCTGGTACAAAATCCCACCTCCCAAACAAATCAACAGCCCCACGGTTCCAATGAAACTAGAATGTTTATCCCAAACAGAAAGGTTTATAATAACCGTAAGCAGCTTATTCACGACACCAAGAACCGTAAATCCGGTAGCCGAGATACTTTTCCGACAAGAGAATCCAAAGAACGATATAGATAAACCAAATAGACATGAAAGTGCAACAGGTAAAACCACAGAAAATGTAATAAAATCAGGCTTATCTATAAGCTCCTGTCCCATATTTCCCAATTCTCCAGTTATAATCAGCTCTAAAGGAAACAGCAACAAAGCCTCAAGATTATTATATAACACAAGACCCCATGTATTCAACCCAATCGTCATCACAATATGCTTTATGTAAACGAAATCAATCGATACCGTTATCAAGTAAGCAATAGCCCAGCTATAAGCTGTAAGAGTAAACTGATAATCAGTTAAGACATAAACCAGACTACCTGAAAGTATGATAGAAAGTGAAGACCATGTCTTAAGTGTTGGCCAAGGCTGATGCAAGAAGAAGGATTCTCCAATAGCGACAAGTATCGGAACTGCTGATCGGAAAACAATGAAAGTATCGACATTTGCATGAATTAGTAACTCACTGTTGGTGAATATAGTCATATAGAACATAGCAGCAGCAGGTAAGAATCTCCACATGGTAGATAACTTGAGGTTATCGTGTTCAAGTAGGTTAAGCTTCCCACCTATTAGAACACCAAGAACACTTGTGAAGTATTGTAAAGCTGTGAGAGTTCCTGGATATGGAAATTTCATCACTGCCCATTTGTTTATTATAGCTAATAATGAACCAGAAAGGCAGTAACCAATAGCAATCACATATATAGCTGCTTGTTGAGTTAATCCGTTGTACCAAGAATGTATAAGTTCAGGTAAACTGATCATCTGAGCTTCAGACTTTTTATCATCTTTAGGATTCTCAACATCATTCGACATTTCGACTGAAAATATGTACACCGATGAAGTAATCAAAAGATCATATATGCAGAAATTGAAAGGTAGGCAAATAAAACTTACGGACTTGAAGCAGAATGGCAAGAACCGAAACAAACTGAACAAGTTTGTTGAGGATCGTAGATCATATAAGACAAAAAGTCAACAAAAGTTAAGTCATTAATTAAACTATCTTAACAATAACCAAGGCATAGGCTTGTACATAGCATGCGGCAGATGACTTAATTTGAAACTCGACATATAGACAGGTAGAGAGAACATAAATACAAATTAAGAGCTCAAAGTCAAACAAAAATTCAGGAATGGTAGTTACATGATTCACTATCTTCAATATATTTAATTGGTTGTTATAAAACGAAACTATCCTAACCATATTAAACACAGTAGCCTGACATTAAACAAACCATTAGCAGTTAGCACATCAGAATAAGTCGATGAATTGCAAATCAAGCAAAATAATGTAGGAGATTTTTAATTATTTAACAACTTACTTGTCACATACTTGTTTCTGCTTCGTCCATTGAACGAATTCCATAAAATAAGTAAAGTATTTATTGATCTAGTCTACATTGGAAGAACAAGTCCAACTTTGTCAAAGCTACTTTAATGTTACTACTACTCGTGGTGCACCACGACATTTAGTCAAAAATCATTATTAAAGAGACAATGGGCTTTTTTACCAATAGAATTTAACTCGGTTTAATGGAACTCTTCAATATGGTACTCTTAGGCACCAGCAGTCAAATGGAAAACGATAGAAGATCTTCCTTGGGTAACACTCTACATAACTCATCAGTCATCACTCATTGCAAATTTGTCGTGAGAAAATTGATCATACCTCTGCAGGATCTTATAGTTCGTTCTGCACAGAAAGAAATCAAAGGGGAGAGGACATTGAGAAATTGATGTCCTAAAAAGTTTTAAATAAAACATTGATGATGATCTTGCGCTTATTACATGAGTAGGAGATTCATCTTCTTGCGAGTCAGATTTGGCAACATCTTTACCCGCTTCATCATCAGCATCATCGTCATCTTCAGCCTACAAAATAAGCTTAAAATTGAGACACTTGCAATACACAATACTACATACAGTAGCTTCTAATTGAAAGGATTCTCATCTCACATCAGAATCAACTGGATCGTCTTTCGATCCCTGAAAATGTTTTTTTCAAGTGCAAAGATAATGAGAAGAACGTTAGATGATGAGTTTTTATAAAGAAGTGGCAGTTCTAAGTTGTAAACTAATACCTCTTCTTCCCTTTTCTTCTCTGCTTCTTCAAAAGCAGACTTCTCAATCTGCGTTATCATTAATCAATTAGGGTATTTAAAATAAGTTCTGAAAAGAGTTGAGGCAAAATTATCAAAACATTCATACATCCTTATGCTTGCCCCATGTCTCCTCAGCTAGCTTCTTAGCATAGTCTGGGTCATCGGATACCAAAATATTATCAAACAAGGTTCCGGATTTCACCTGCAGGAATGTAAATACTCAGCCAAACAATCAAATACCAAACTTCAAGTTTTTTCAGAAAGAAAGAATAACAAAAAGACCATTCTGTGAGGTATTGAAGGTGCTCACCTGCCACAACTCAACACCAACATACTTCAAATTAGGGAAAACGTACAGATCAGGGTCATCCTTGAATTCTGCAATACAGAAATTGAAATGTGACCATCTGAATCACCACTAGAGAATCCATATGAAAAATTTATAATTTTTCTCCCAAGACACACAATTTTAATGTTTCATTGTTGTTTTGAAGTATACTCAGATTTCATGAATTTGATGAATAAAAAATGGATAGATGGGGGGAGATAGTCCTCAGCCAACGAATCCATGTTTGGAATAATAGAATCAACTCATTTTTGGAAATTATGAAAAATATATAATGGCGAAACTTCAAATTTCCTCAATGGATCCCATCCCTTGCTATTTTAGTTTAATTACGAAAGATGCCCATATAAATAAAAAAAGCGTGAAGAAACTTACCAGGGTTATCAATCAAGGGAGCCTTCCACTTGCCATTATAGTTGGGGTTCTTAATTTTCTGGCACAGTGGGGTAATAAAAATTAGTACCCATATACAGGGCAAAAACATAAAGGGAGAATATCAACCTTTGGCTTCCATGGGCCCTTGTACTCCGGGTTAGGAATTGTTGGAGCCGTCCATTCACCATCCTCCTCATCATCCCAGTCTTCGGGCTGGAAGTATTCAGCATTTTTCTCAAAAATAAGTTTGCAACTATTTAAAAAATTAGGATCTGACAAGTTACCTTCTTGGCATCAGCATCTGGAATTTCCTTGGGTATGTCGTCATAGCCCTATCAGCAAACTAACAGATTAGTTTCTCAATAACAATAAAACCAATAATCCAGAATATATAAATTTATAGACATTACCTCAGGCTTCTTGTCCTCGGGATCAGGTATATTCTCTTTATCATCCCAATCTTCAGGCTGTCATCAAATTTCAAATACGAACATGCTTGTCAGAAACATAGAAACATCTTCAATCAAAATTACTTAATAGGTAAATAACTAAAACCTTTTTGGCCTCGGGATCCTTGATTTGTTTAGGAGGAAGCAAATCCCAGTCAGAATACAAGCTACCAGTTTGCTTTTCAACATTGTCGATGAGGATACTATAAGAAGCATCGGGGCGAAGAATAAATGTATAGACATGCGTCAGCTGGTCAGTTTCACATGGAACATCCTTCTTAATCAAGTGGTTTGTTCCATTGTAAGTTAGTATGGCATGGACCTTTTTGGTGCTGTAGCCGCAAATGTCAGGCCCAAACATGATACTGCATCCAATATATTTTAAAAAATCATTTACTTCCTCCAGGATACAGAGCAATCAGCAAAAATCCAGGTTAAGGATGACTATATGATGCCAAACCTGTAAGGAGTTTCGCCACCAAATTTCTTCTGGTCAACATCACCACTCAATAGTTTCATGTACCCTCCACCACAATCCAGCTTCTGTTCGTGCTTGACAGAGAATTGGAAAACAAGGGTCTTATCCTTATTACTGAATTCAGGAAATTCAGCAGAGATAGCATAGAACCTATGGTCTTCACTGGTCTGGATACCTATACCAAGATAAGAGGGATATTTACCAAATTGTTGCACAGAGTTGAAGTCATGTGGAAGCCTTCAACTGGGAGTATATAAATAAAATTCTAAAAAGTAAGACAATAAAATATAAGTGAATAAAACCCTCATTAAAGGTAATGAGATAGTTACCTTTGTCTTCAGGATCCCCAGTCCACTTTCCAGATGTATAGTTCCATTCACCAGCAATGTTCTCATCTTTCTTCCAGTCAGATTTGACCCACCGACTCTCCCAACCAGCTAAACAACAATTAGTTTAGAAACTATACGAAAACAATGCCCCATGAAAAATAAGCAGCAGGAAAGGCAAAAGTGGCTACAACCAGCATATAGCAGAAAAGCGTCCAATACATATCGCATAAAAAAAGATACCGAAACTTTTAACCAAGCGAAAAAAACTATAATGAACCGAAATACGATAACACAAGCTTTCGTAAAAAAGGTTATCTCGAGCCACAACCCATAAAAAGAAGATGACAACAAATCATAGCATCAATCCAACGAAGCACAAATTATCCCTACAACAAAACCCAAATCCACAAATAAAATCCAAAACAACTCCAGACGTCCATTTAACAGCAGATTACAACACAACTCCTTCAAAACAACAAATGATCGCCACAGTAAAACACAGATTTTTCCAAGTCGATTCTATTTCCACTAAAACAACTAACCCCGCCTTAACCAAAATACTCAGATCAAGAAATTCAGAACCTACAACTGCATATAAAATCGAAAAAACCACGAAACAACGAGTATGATAACAATGACAAAACGCAATTATCGAATCTACCAGAAATGCTTACCATCGAAACGCTCCTCAAAGAATATTTCAGCGAAACATGTCCCCGAAAGAATTAAAAAAGCAAGCGCTACGCAACTAATCTCAAAGCTCAAGATCTGCGGTCGTCTCTGAGAAATCGCCATTATCATTTCTTCTCCTTTACGCACACTGAATTGGTTATATAGCAAAAGGGTTCCACTCGAGTCAATCCACCAACCAAAGAGATAGCCTGAATGCATCACGCATAACACGTGGACCAATAACCATATGCCATGTAGCCAATTTTAAATTTCCATCCAATCAGCAAACAAATTACCTAATTATCACTCATTAGCGGTTTCGCACCTTCCAACGGCTATCTTGACATTTACGGCCAATCGCGTGACTGATCAACGGCTGGAATTATAGAATCTTTTGCCCTCGTCTTCTTTCAACGGCTCTTTTCTAAGTCTGAAATCAAAGCACCAAGAACTCAACGGCTCTTTCCGCGTTTTCCAACGGATCTCTCCCTTCATCCATTTGACCGTTACAGATTTGTAATCGTTTTCAAGTACTTAAAATAAGAATATGAAAAATGCTATGTTTATGCAATTAGAATGATAAGAACATATAGTTGGTTATTCTCATTTAAATAAATTTTATCTTAATAATATATCCAACCCTTAATTAAAGGATATTAGGGAAAATCACACCAACTAGGAATTGATAAAGGAGAAAATTGCATAAATAGCCTCCAACTTACGAGTTGTGTAAATGTCATACCTTCTAGTTTATAAAATTATATGAATGACATCTCAAGTTATCAAAATCGTTTGTTTTTTACCCCCGGGTATTTAGCACATGATTTTCCGTTAAGTTTGCAAACATTTTTCGTTAACATAATTCGTTCTTAATGTTTACAAATTATGCAAATAAGACTTTTATACGAAAAATTATACAAAATTGATACTTCAAGTTCGAGAAATATGCATCCAGATATAAAACAATAACAATGTCGTAGAAGGTCAATATTAAACGGTATTGTTTACTTGAGGTGTCGTACATTCATTTAATTAAAGTTGGAGGGTCATATGTGCATATTTTTATTAACTTGATGTGTCATATTTGCATATTTTTGTTAACTTGATGTGTCATATTTACAATTTCGTAGCTTGGAGAGCATGCCCTTTATACCGCCCGAAAGTTAGAGGATCACCCGCAAACATCACCCATTGATAAAGTGAAGAAAATAAGATTGTAAACTCTAAAGGGAGAATTTTAATCTTTGAAGTAAAAATCATAGAATTGATCTACGATCCTTATGCATGTAATCACGAATCAAGTGAATATGTTATGTGATAAAATGAAATATGAACGATGCTAGAATGGTGGATAAACTTATGCGATCATTAGAATTGAAATTCGATTACATTGTTGTGGATAATGATGAAGCAACTGCACTAGAGAAAATATAATTAGATGAATTGAATGGATCTTTACAACATGTTTGAGAAGTATAGAAAATTCGAAAAATGGCGGCCTTGGTTCCCAAATTTTATTGATTTTGGCAAATTTGATTTACAAATTATTTTTTGACGTATACAGTCTCCCAAACTTTAATTAATTGACAATATTCATTCCTATAGTTTGTAAAATTTGACAAATTCAATCCCCAAAGTTCATAATTAGTCCCCAAAGTTAAAAAAATACAAAACAAGTCATCATTATTTACGTTTGGTGGCAAAACTAGTCCCCAAAATTTGGGGAATTTGGCGAAATTGGTCCCTAAATTATTTAATGGCTGTTAGGGTTTATGTTTTTCAAAACGTTGAGGAACACCGTTGCAAAATTATTTAACGACCGTAATTGTCATATTTCAAAATATTGAGAATCTCTAACACCGTTAGGGACTTTTTTTGCCAAAACTCTGGAATTACGATGATCAAATACGCCATTGTTTTTGTTTGGGGACTAACATTGCCGAAATTGAAGATTTTGGGGACTAATATTGTCAATTTTAATAAACAATAGAGACTAGTTTTGCCAAATCATACAAAAGTCGGGGATCTGTTTTGCCATTCTAAAACTTTGAGGTTCAAAATTGCCAAATTTTCAAAACTATAATGACTCAATTTGTCATAGAACCATATCTAAGCATCGCCCATAGAAAATTAGATTTTATTACTGTCCAACTTCTTCAAACAAAAACTACTGTAAATATGGAAAGATAGCCTAGATAAAATCAATGTGGAAGAGAAATAGACATAAACTTTGGAATATGATGTAGATGAAAAAGGCTTAATCTTTCTCAAAGAGATCAAAATAAAAAAGTTTAATTCAATACCTTAATTAGGCATGCTACTTGGGAAACAAACTTAAAGAAATATACAAAGGGAAGCTACATTGAGATTCAAAATGCCAATTAAACTACTTCATAAGGATGTTAGTATTGGAAAACCGATTTCTATTGGTGGCAACAATTACTTTTTATTATTTGTTGACGATTAACATAAACCTAAAGTTTTTATATATTTATAAATATCGAGATATGATGGAAAAAAAGTAGCTTACAACTCAAATTATTGAGATATTTCCCTTCTCATCTTCTGAGTTTTCAAATGTTCTTCATCTTTGAGATGTTTCATGTCTTTGTGTTATGAATCTGAATGAACTTCTCTTATTCTTGTTTAGTCCAATCTTTCCCTATTGTATTTTTACTACATTTTGTGATTATTCTTCTTATTTATTAAATTATCTTATTATATAATAAGATTATCAATATAGGCTTATCAATTTCTAGCTATGCGGCACCGACTCGGTGCGACTCGATTCGACACGACTTGTTAATAGTATAAGAGTCGAATTTTCGACTCGGATCGAATTATTAAATAAAAAATAATAATTGTTATAATTTGTAGAAAATTATATAAACTCAAGTTTAAAACTATAAATATTTATCAATATATAATAAAATTTAACTCATAAAAAATGAATATCATTCGTCGATTCTACCATCTTCCCAAAAACAATAACTTTTCGGTCTATCATCGCTTGCACGAAGAATTCACAAGTAGATCGACAACGTAAAAAATTCATGAAAGCACATAAGATACGTTTTCGATGAAGAAAAAAATCAAATTAAGGAAAAAATAAAAACGACGTCGTTTTGTATCAAGTGTCAAGAGTCGGAGCGAGTCGGTGAGTCCGACTCAATCCAACACACGTGTTGTGGTTCAAAAACCGGGGGTGTCAACAGTCGTCCGGTTCATTGCAAACGAACTCAGTTGTAATTTATTTAATGTGTGGAGGACGATTATAAATCAAGCATAAAAAAGACAAGACAGTTTTAGAGTGGAAAACCTCAAAGCTGAGGAAAAAAACCACTTGACTAAGAGCTGAAAATGCCTTTAGTCGATTCAATAAACAATGTGCTAATCACAAAAACTATGTTTGTTCTTTAGACTACAAAGGGGAAAAAGCCTCTTGAAAATAAATAGATAGATCGCTAAGTAAGAAAACTCGCGAGGAGAATTTGAAGAAGATCATTTTCTTCGCATCCCAAATGCTATTTTTATACGCCTACTGTGCTGTATGAACAGTAAGATGTCGTTTTGTGCTTGTCCTCTGCGGCTAGGTTGGCTCGTGTCAGGTGGGACATCCGCCGGACATGACTTCATAGGGCTGCACGGCGCTAGGTCTTTCGGCACTACTAGCCGGCTATTTCCAGACTAAGGGAGACTCATATGACTCCGCCGGACCACGCCTCTGACAGAATTGTCGGAGGTTGTTGTCGCATGTTGAGGAATGTGGATGGCCCGAAGCATAACCTGTGAGATGTTGACCGATCGGTCCTGGTAAGGGGGAGTAAGCTGGGCCCTATCGATCGGGACCGATCGATATGAACGGGCGGTCGGGCCCGACTGGCCTGGCTGGGCCGTCTATTCACATGAGTTGGATCTGGACCTCCAAGTTCGGTTTATGATACTTGGGCTGGTCTGACTAAGATTGTCCATGATCAGATTCGGGGTACTGGGTTTCGGGGATTTCATCAACACGAGAATGTGAAAAATTGAAGAGTCGGTGCCTCAGAGATTTCTAGAATAAGATCGACAAGAAACACCCAATAATATTAGCGATTTTATTTGAATTCAAATTATAATTTAATAAAAGTACACTCTTACAAAATTATAACATTATTTGTACAATATTAATACTATTCGTTTTTGAAAAACATGATTAAACATCATAACTAAAACTTTCATAACAATGGAATTTTTCGCAAAATTGGAGTTGTAGTATTGTTTCTCTTGTCCAAAATCTGGTGAATATATGCACATTATCAATGATATGATTCTACATACATATTTAACAATACTGAAATGATTAAAAGTGTAAAGGTTAACATGGTAAAATAATGTACGTCCAGAGGAGAAAGAGTATCTCATCTTGATGTGTATATAGAGAAAATTATTTTTAAAATTAAAGAATGATAATATATATAAAAAAAAACTGATGTAGAAAAGAAAATAAAATTTTTGAACGGACATAATTGTGGATGACTTTATAAATCAATTCACGTCCTCAGCATAAAAATAGAAGGAACATGTGAATGTAAATGGCCTGGCTTTTCTTGTAAATTATAACTCTCATATGAATTCAATTCAAACACTGAATTATACAACAAACAAACTAGAGAGAATCAATCAGTAGTTGAACAACTGTCCTACATTTAACTAACATTACTTGTCGCCATTATGCGCCAACAGAAGCTGTTACACCTTGTTTCACCTTCGGTGGTCTTCCCCGTCTACGCGGAGGGGCACCGGGCTCGGATGCCGGAGGAGGAGGTGGTGCAGTACTCGGTGGTACTGTTACTGCATCATCCACCACCGCCGCTGTCGCCTTTGGTGGGCGGCCACGTTTTCGGCCTAAAACGTTAGAACTCACATGTTTGGGCTTAGCTGGTAGTTGAGGTTCTGATGGATCGCGGGATTTTGGTGGACGTCCTCGAGGTCGGGAAGGAGAAAGTACCTTTTCTGAGGGTAAGGGTGAGTTGTCTTTCCTTGGGCGACCACGGCCACGGCGTGGCGGCGCGTTTGGATCAGGCTTCAGGTAGTTGTTCTTGAGGAAAATGAGCTCGCCTGTGGATTTCATTCTGTTGAGATGGTGACTGAGAAGATCGGTGTGAGCTGATGGAAGGTTTCCATACGTGGATTCAATGTGATTAGAGATTGCAGATTTGTTTGAACCGTTCTTGTCATCGAGCGCATCAATTGCTGCCAAAATCATCTGAAGAAAAAGAGAAACAAAAACGCATTTCTCGTCAAAATCCGTTCTTTAATTCATCCCAAGATTACGAGAAGCTACAATAATAGAAACAGCCTATGGAAAACAATAAAAGCAAACATTCCAGTTTCAAAACCCTAAGTTACGCAGCTGTAGCTTTCCCAAATAGAAAGAAAATCACGAAAGAATTACTAAAATTAACACTCGAGAACTGAAAAGTAGGAGCAACTTCTTCCAAACGTAAAAGATATAAAAGCAGAGAGCTTCTTACCTCTGGATACAGAGGTATGGTAACCGTCGCGGGAGGCGGAGGCTGAGAAACGTTTGGAAGATGACTGATTTGGCCTTCTTCACTCGCCATGCTGAAAAAAGTAACCTGAAAAGAAGCGGCGGATCAACCAACGACGACCGGAGCAAAAATCAAAATAATGTAGAAATTAAACAGCAAGTGGGGGTTATAAAAAAAGGTTAGAACAGCAGATCTGAAAATAGAAAATAGAAAATAAATAAATAAAGTATTGAAGGTAAAGAAGGGAGGATAAGAATGCTGATGTACAACATCAACGGCTGGGAAATTCTGCCTTACCGTAATCTAACGGTAAATATCTTGACATATAAATGTATAATTGATATCTAGGATCGATGACGTGTCTGTGCTATTTAGATGTATTTCTGGTTTAATATGTAATTACTAAAGTGTCCCTCCGTTGGTCTTATCCATTTTGTATAAACTATTTCTTTTTTTAAATTGGTGTGGTACACCAGCAAAATTGATTAGGCGGCGGCGCTATGGAAACACGAATCTGCCGCATGCCGGCAAGAAACTCGGCTCAGATTCTCCGATCTATACGAGTACATTGAACAGCGAGGCTGCAAAATGGCTAAAATGGAGAATGAATAAAGGCGCGCGATGGTAACTGGACGCCGGATGCCGGGAACGAAACTCGATACAGGTTCTCTGATCTCTACAAGTACGTGAAACCTCGATCTAATTATGATTGAACGTCAATCCAGCTCTGACAATGGTGAAAACGCTTTCTCCGTTTTCAATTACGATCCATGTTGTAATTCATCATTCGAAAGCTTCATCTCAACTTAGCATTCTCGTCGCGGCGGAAGAACGCTCTTCAATTGGTTTTACGATCATCGGAACTATCTTTGTTCAATCCGATCGCCGGATTCAATTTGAGGCGAATGAAGTACAAGGGTTTAGATCGGGATGGGCCCAACCCTAGGAAACAAGACTGCAGATATAATCATGTTGGGCCCAACTGTATTAAAGTTCATAACCGCCTCCAAAATTTTGAAATGAAATATAAATGGACTAAGCTTTTGTATATTATATTGATTCCTTAAATATTTAAATTTCAAAGTGATTAATGTTTATTATTAATATTCTAATGTATTCTATCATAATTTAATGTTTAAGGTTGTCCATCATCCACATCAATGTTTTGAAAATTTGACTTTTCGAAGTGTATTGTAGCGTACCCGATTTTGATCAATACAATCAAGATGGTCANGAACAGGGGTCGGTGTTAAGAAAAGACGATAATGAATAGCAGAACCGCTAGTTGTGCAATCCCGTTTACTTATAGCAAATTGTGTGATATTACGCCCTTGGATTTCATATATATTACACAATTGCCATCATGGAACGCTTATCCTTCTTAAGTTGGTAGATATCAGGATTTTGTTCAATACCTAAAATACCCCTACGCGAAATTATTCATGAGTAGTGTATGTTAATTGGGAATTAAAGATAAATATGAGGGTATTTGTGTATTTTAAGTTCCCTATGTGGTCCCATAACACTGTGGCTTCTTGTTGGATCATGAATTTAGTGAACATTTATTTGAATTCTTAGAGTTTTCTTAAATTTTGAATTAATATTTTTAAAATATCATTTTTTTAAATACATATTAATATTTTCACATAATAATGTGTATGTAAATTAATATTCTCTTTTAATACATAGTTAATCCACTATAATAGAAAATTATTTTTTCATAAATCAACATAGATCAGAACTAGATGTAACATAATTAGTAAATAAACTCTTTAAGCATCAAATTTTGCCCAAATTATTCAAACAATCTTCTAACATATTTTTTATTTTAAATAAAATACGAACAAATATGAAATAGTTTCATGCTTGTTACACACTACAAGTCCAACAAGAGAAGTGTGATCTCCTCTTGAGTCATTTTGTATATTTGAAAATGAATATTGTTTTAATTTCAGCGTCTTTACCAAAATAATAAAAATTGCAAAAAAAAACTCATAAATATTATAATTGGTTGTATTGATATATAAATTTTTAAAAGTTTTCAAGTCTATTTAAATTTTACAATTGTGTATTTGATCCTAAAGATATAAAATTGTTCATATTTTAAATGTATCATAAATTTGTATTAGATCGTTTAATCTTGAAAAATGTTAACAATTATATCTACAAACTTTAAAAAATCCAAATATAACACATATGTATCAAAATCACTCTAAAAAATGGACGAAATACAATTATTATTCTCATTTTTAAATAATTGTGAAAACTAATATGTTAACTATATAATTTCTAAATTTTAATATAGTCTTTACACTATTTTAAAATATATAATTAAAATCTAATTTTTTATTAAAAAAATATATAAACCGAATATTATTTGAAACAATAAAATATATATATCAGAGATAATTGCCATTTGATATAAGCAACTTTATAATTCAAAAGGCATGAAATATGGGATACAATGAACATTAATATATACCTACACAATCTCAATGGATCTTTTCTAAATTCATGTAAGTCACAGAAAAAGTGACTGCAAGTTTTTGTATTTTTCATCTTTGGTTTTACATAGACCATTGTCCAATGTTTCAGCATTTCTTAATGACAGGTTGAAGCTTTTCTCGATTGTTGTAACATTCCCCCTCAATGTGAATATGAATATTTTTCATATTCAGCTTGCTAATCATTGTCTTATGCTGACTTATGCTTCGACTTTTCATAAGGATGTCAGCAACTTGGTTTTGTGTTCTAATGTAATGGATATGTATTAGTCCATCTGATACTTTTTCTCGGATAAAGTGTCAGTCCAATTCAAAGTGTTTGGTCCTCTCATGAAAGATTAGATTACTGCTAATCTGAATGGCTGATTTGTTATCGCAAAATAGATCGACGGGAGCTAGACTTAGAACTGAGAAAGATCTCAAGAGGCCATTTAACCACAATACTTCACATGTAGTCAATCCCATGGTTCTATATTCTGCCTCGATCGAACTGTTGGCTTATCGTCATTCTCCCGATCGACAAGGATCAGTGTCGATCGGCTAGTTATGTGACGAGCGGTGAGAAGGTTCTCAACGAGCATGTGACGAGCGGCATTGGAGAGTGATGAAGCGGTGACGATCGGTATGAGGTTCCAGCCTTAAGAGCGGTAAAGCTTCGGTGACGGTCGGTCACTGGAGGAGGTATACTGAGTATGGTCTACAAAGAATCGGGCCTTAGGGTTTAACCCTAAAGCCCATAGGCAACCATTATATAATAGGGTTAGCCGCCTTAATGATAACCTAATCATCTAGGGTTTATCAGAAGATAGCAGAGGAGCACGAGAGGGAGCAGTTCTTGGTTTAGAACATTCTTGTGTTTGATTTAAGTTGCACAAGAACTCGATAGTTCTTGTGACTGTAATCTTTGTGTTATTTTCGTGATAGTGGATTGACCAGGAGGTGGTCCGTGGTTTTCTCCCGGTACTCGGGTTCCACGTAAAAGTTTTCTGTGTTCTTATTCCCATTCCGCATCTGATATTTGCTAAGTTTAATCAGCAAAACGAATCGTAAATTCCATTAAAAGCTAACACGAACTACGAGAAACTGTTGGTTGTTTATTTGATTTCCAAATTACAAGATTGCCCCCAAAGTAAATGCATAATCTAGAAATAGATCTTCAAGTATCCAAGCACTTGGCCCAATCACAGTCGCTGAATGCTTGTTGTTGTGGTTCGAAAACCGGGGGTGTCAACAGTCGACCGGTTCGTTGCAATACGAACTCGGTTATAATTTATTTGATGTGTGGAGAACGATTATAAATCAAAGGTGAAAAGACGCAACGATTTTAGAGTAGAAAACATCGAAGACGAGGAAAAAGCCACTTGACTAAAGACTAAATGAAGTGCCCTTAGTCGGTTCAATAAGCGAATTAATGATCACAAATGTCATGTTTTTTCTTTAGACCACAAAGAGGAAGAGAAGTATCGAAAATAAATCGACAGAGAATTCTATATGCGAAAGCTCCAAGGAAAATCGGAAGATCCTTTTCTCACGTCCTAAGTGTCCTTTTTATACTCCCACTGTGCTGTATACAGTAGGGTGTCGTTTTGTGTCTGTCCTTTGCGGCTAGATCGGCTAATGTCAAGCGGAACAGCCGCCGGAAACGGCTTCACAGAGCTGCACGGTGCTAGACTTTTCGGCGCTACTAGCCGGCTATTCCCTGGCCACTGGAGGCTCGTACGACCTCGCCGGACCACGCCTCTAACAAGGCTGTCGAGGGTTGTCGTTGCATGGGAGGAGTATGGATGGCCCGATCGGTCTTGGCCCGAAGCAAGGCCTGTAATATGTGGATCGATCGATCTTGACGTATGCGAGAAGCTGGACCCTACATATCGGGATCGATTACTAGGAACAATCGATTGGGCCACAGGGTTTGGATGGACCATTCACTCATGTGGGTTGGATCTGGACCTCCAAATTCGACTTACATTGTATGAGCTCTTCTGATAAAGCTTAGCCTTGATCATATTCGAGGCACCGGGTTCCGGAGATCTCATCACTTGTAACTGGATGTTGCTGGATTTTTTGTTGTTGTCCTCATTATCCCCCATGGTAAGAGCAGAGAAGAAGGAAGAAAGTAAAGCAAAGTTTTAGCAGCGGAAGAGCTCTGATACCATCACGAAGTTAATTGCCATTTGATATGAATAACTTTATAATTCAAAAGACATGAAATACATGATACAATGAGCATGAATATATAACTACACAATCTCAACGGATCTTTTCTAAATTCATGTAAATCACACAAAAAGTTACTGCAAATCTTCGTATTTTTTCTCTTTGGTTTTACATAGACCATTATCCAATGAAATTTTTCTCTATTGTTGTAACAATATATCTACCGAAGGAATGTACTAAATATAAAAAAGAAAATGTATTTAAGGCTTGCTCATTGAAACCCCGAGAGCGCGAACAGAACTGAATATTTCGCTTCTCTTAGATTGTTTATCCTCCGGCCGATCTTTCGGATTGGGATTTTTCCCCTGAATCTAGGGTTTTTTCTCATGGCCGGAGATTTTCGACTTCCGATCACCGTTGCCCAGGTGATTTTTCTTCCTCCGCTGTAGTGATTCAGGTTAACTGGAAGAATGTCGGGTATTTTCTGATTTAGGGTGTTTCCCGACGCCGCGACGCAAATACAAATTGTAATTGCGAATATTTTCTTGACATTTTTACTGATTATTTTAGGTGGGTATTTGCTTAGTTAAGCAATACTAAGAAACTGCTAATGGCATACCGGTACTCATTGAAGGCTCTCTTGATTAGTATGCATATATTTTAAAAAAAATTAAATATTACATTATGATTTATACTACCTTCTATTTTTTCAACTATAATGTAGAATTAAGATTAGACTTCACTTTTTTTAAAGTATTATGCATTTTGTTTCATAATTTTACATATATACTTGTTATGGTATCTTTTTAGGGGTATCAATAGTCATCTAATTCGTCAAGAAACGACTTGATTTTAATTTGTTTATGGTGGGGAAACGATTAAATAAAGCAAATGAAGAAATGAGCAAGATAATTTAGAGTGGAAAATCCCGGGAAATGGGGAAAGAATCACTTGACTAAGAGTAGGAAAAACTCTTAGTCGATTCACTAATCAAACAGTTTAGTACAAGATACATCAGAGGTTTATGAGATGACGAAGTATAAGAAAGCGATAAGAATTCCGACAAAGTAACAACATGTTCTTACGCATCCAAAAGGTCCTGCAAATTCCGTCGTCAAGCTCTGTATTTATAGGGATGAAGGCATGTGTAATCCATGCCCTGTAACTGCCTCTGACAAGTTTGTTGAAGGTTGTTGTCGCACGATGTAAAACGTGGCCGGGACCGAAGCGTGGCTTGCGTGATCTGGCCCGAAGCGTGGAACGCGTGGGCTGTAACCGTTTGAACCGAACCATGAGGCCATTTGTCAAAAGCCCTTCTATTTTGCAAAGTCCATCTTCGATCCTGTCGCAGAATATCAGGCTAATTTATTTCAAATGTGCTAACCTGGTGATTTTGGACCGCGGGAGTTCGCTTCTTATTATTTGGGTAAACCCAATCGTTATTGGGTCTTACCCATTGCAGGGTATCTGATCCTAGGATTCTCATCAATACTATTTTAATTTTTTTTTCATTTCACAATAATTAATTCTTTTATTTTATAGTTTAGAATTACATTACACTTTTTGTGTATCATCCATTGTTTTTATACTTAGGTTCTGTTCTGCACAAATTATGAAAACATATTATGCATTATAGAATGCATAATCTGTTTTTTGAAACAGAACAGTATCCATTTTAAATTCTAATTATGAATTATAATCATAATGCATTCTGGTTTTTTAACTATAATGCATAATCAAGTTCGGACTTGATTCTGAAAATGCATTATGTATTATACTCATTATTTTTTACGAGAAAATTACGAAATTGGCCCCCAATGTTTAAGATAATATAAAAGCAATGTTCCCAAAGTTTGTAATTTGCATGAGAACCCCTTGAAGTTTCAAAACCGTTTAAAAATGACTCTCGAGTAAATAGTAGTGGTTTTTCGTATAAGTGGTTTTGATAATTTATGCATTATTTTTAAAATTTTCAAAGTTTAGAAACATTGTCATTTCATTTTTTTTCAAGATTAATTGATCAATATAAACTATTTAGACGTTTAAAAAATTAACGAGTATTATGATTCAATATAAACGTTTTTGGAAGTTCGGGGATCAACAACGCAATTTTGAAACATGGAAGCCAAAATCACACATTATATCAACTTCGAGATGTTTATGCAATTTACAAATTTTGATGCATCGTCTTACATTGTTAACTATATTTTTCATATATATACGTTTTTTTCCGAATCAAATTTTCGTCGTTTGTATCATAATGAATTCTTTTTTTTCTAAAATTTGATATTTATATTATCACTTGTTGAGTTTCTTATTCGACAATATCTTATTCAATATTTTTGTTTTCTTTTTATTATATAAGTTTTAAATAAAAAAATATTATTAATTTATTTTGTAATTAAAAATATTATTTTAATATAGAATTATAATTTCAAATTTATAAGAAAGAGAGATAATTATTTTGTACAATGTAACTCAATTAAAATTCTACATTTAAATTACAATATTTTTTAAGAACGTTTTTACATTTTATAATTCATTATATGTTTACACAGAACACTACGCAGATTCTAATTATACATTTTGATTATGTATTCTAATTATAAATTCTGATTATACATTATATAATTTGTGCAGAACACACACTTAGTCTTATTTGTATGGGTTGTTGGGTTTTTTAAAAATTACAAATTTATAATCAATTTTTTAAATAATAATTGTTGTGATTCGAAAACCGGGGGTGTCAACAGTCGACCGATTCGTAGCAAAACGATCGAACCTTGATGGCTTGATTCGAAGATTTAATCACAAAATTCATGCTTTTGTAAAAATCAAATCTTTAACTAAGAGGTTCACAGTTAAATCGGTTTAACCGATCATTTAGACCAATTTTAAAAACGTTGGTAACCCAAAAACTATGTTTTGTGCTATTTGTGCATTCGATACTAGTTCGATAACCTGGTGAAATTCAGTTAAACGAACGAATCATATTTGATAATACTGGTTTCTATTCAACATAATTTGTGACATTTTTTTGTATATTAATCTATTTCTAAAAATATTATTAATTCATTTTATATTAAAAATATTATTATTCATATTTTAAATTATAATTTATATTGATAATTGACATGTCTCTCTTTTTACATTTATTCCAATTCTAGTAAATATTTTTATACTTTGTTTAAAACACCCTAAGTTTTCCTTTTATTATTTCCAGCAAATTCACGAACTTATAATGTCGCTTCACGAATTTATATTTATGATTGACATAACTCTCTCTTTACAATATAATAATTATCCCTACATTTATGGATATTATAATTATTTATTATGATTCATTCCAACAATTAATTATGATTCTATATTTTATAATTGATGTAAATATACCCTAAGTTTTCCTTTTATTATTTCCAACAAATTTACAAACTTATAATGTCGCTTCACTATACGAGAATAAAAATAAAGACTTAACCGTCATGTTGGTGTAAAAAATAAATTATATTATTAACTTAGAGAAAATTTTAGGTTATCTTCTGCATACGTTTTGAAAACTAGAATGTAGTTTGAGAATGCATTTTCAGAATGTGATTATAAATCAAGAATGCATTGAGTGTTCTGTAATTGATAAATTGAATTGCAGAACAAGAATAATATTATGTATAAAATTAGATTTATCCAAATTAGATTCATCGTCGATAATATCTACATGACGAAAGAAATTATGTATAATTATATTTGCGTGTTAAAGATACATGAGAATAAACAACTTATAAATATGTCGAACGACATTATAAATGTGAGATTGTTGATTGTGAAAGAAAATATGATTTTTAGAGGATATATTTATAATTTAAATAACGAGAATGCATTCTAGATTTCAGATCCAACCTCCTATCACATTCTGCATTCAAATAACAATTTGAAAATGCATTCTGTTTATAATAAGAATGTAAATGTTGTAGTGTTATGTAAAAACTGTAATAATGCATTCTAACATCAGAATGAATTTTGAGAATGCATACAGAATATAGCCTTATTTATTCTCAATTTATATTATTCATACTTTTAAAAAATAAGAATACAAAATTTTTAAAACTTTATATTTTTTATCCATAAATCAAACAAGTTAGATTTATCTCAACTCACTTAAAAAACATTCATAAATATCGATCAATATCGATGCATTCGAAATTTCAATGGATATATGGAAATTTAAAACAATGTGCATAAGATGCCGTACTGGTTTGATACAATGGGATATGCCAATTCTTAAACCTATTGATATTTCAAAAAAATATTTAGATATAACGAAAAATAAATAAATTACCCCATTGAGCATTGACAAGTGTTGACATATACATGCCAATGAATTGATTTTTACTAAAATTAATAATTAAATAATGAAAATAAAAATGTATAAAAGATATTGATGTTTTTTTTAAATAATAAGTTATATTATGTTTAAATGAATAAGGATAAAATGTAATATTATTTTATAACTTTTGTAAGTATTTTTATTTTAAAATAATGAATTCATATTAAAATATTATATATAAATAAGTGATTAAATTAATAACACAAATTAAATAATATATAAATAATTTTATTTTAATGTTATAAGTATATTGATGACTAGCTAGGGTAGAATTTCACCTTCCCCCAATTTTTGTGGTTATTTTGTACCAGTTAGAAATTTATCGATTTTACTACTGAAGGAGACATCTCCGTGTAATGTATTGGACGACGGGCACACTTTAGGGTTGGGGGAACCACCGTTCGCCGCACCCATTCAGACGACCAGGCCCATAAATGCATTCTGGGTGGCGTTAGCTTGTTGGTAGTACTCTGTTCAAAGCTCCACGCGTGCTATTTTGATCGTGTTTGTACTCGGCTAGGGTTTCAATGGATATTATTTTACCCTAGATTATTGTATGTTATGTGCATAAGTTCCATTTTTAAGTTGAAATTTGGGTGATTTGAGTGGGAATTTTGTAGAAAGGGTAAGTGGAGTTGAAAGACGAGGACTTTGAGTTATATAGCTACTTCTGTGGTTTATTTTCTCTGGATAATAATGGGAGTTTCTGTTTACAGTTTAATTCATCGTTTTATTGTGTTTTCCCTTATTGTGGGTTTCCTTAAACAGATTCATCTAAAGGAGCGAAAGTATTGCAGCCTGCATTTGGCGTTGGTAATATATGGTGGGTGATAAGAGAAGAAGAAAATCTCTTTGGGATGTGGATGGAGATACCAGACATAAGTCTGGTACGAACGAGCATAGTTCCTGGGCAGGAAAGGAACACCATTTCAGTCATGATAGTGGGCGATATCATGAATTTTCAGCACCCAGAAGCTTTGCACCATCAAAGTCTAGATATAATGCTGGGCACTCCTATTGGGAACCGAGGGTTGAAGACTCTGGTGATCTTGCCAATGACAGCTTCTTTATAAATGAAATGGGCGGTGGAAGTAGATATTTTCAGAACATGTCTCCTGGATTTGATGAAATGGATCGGCATAAATATGATAATTCTCACGAAACATCGAGAGGCCATTCTCATAGGTCTGTTTCGTTTCTGTGGTCTGAAATTTGCTTATTTTTCTAAATGCAGAGCATTTTGCTGTTAGTATCTTGAAGATGTAGTTTTTTATTTTTTCAAATGACATAGTGTGCCTTCTCAAATATCTTCACCTCACTTTAATTAAAGAACGAATTCTCAGGTTTTAGTAGCATATTGGAAGACTTAGGAATGGATAGAAAGTGTATAGTTTAGGACTTAATGAATTTTCAGGCTTTTGATTAATTTCGATTTTATGGATTTCTTTAATATGGTTCTTTGTTGATGGCATTGATTGCTTATTGTTAGTGATGCTTTTTTTCCATAGTTACTTGGAAAGAAGGAGGAGCAGGAGTCGCAGTAGGAGCAGGAATAGGGGAAGGAGCCGTAGCAGAAGCTTGAGTAGGGGCAGGAATAAGGAAAGGGAGAAGGGTTGGAACAGGAGCAGAAGTAGAAGTAGAAGTAGAAGTAGAAGTAGAAGCCGAGGATATGACAATGTGAAGGATCAGTTTAAAAGTGTTTCTAATAACCCATCTCGAGTATGTAGAGACTTTGCATCTGGGAGGTGCAGGAAAGGCAGCCAATGCAAATTTTACCATTCAACCGACTTGAACCGTGGTGAAGAACAGCCTTCACAAGATGAAACCACGGCTGGTTGGAAAAGTAAAGCTGATAGTGCTTATATTTCGAAGCCTCACAATGATGGAACTGGTTCTGATTTAGATGCCAGTTTTGCCGATCCTAGTCGGGGAAGGGAAGAGCCGTTTCAAACAAGAAGTAGTCATACAATTCCTTGTAGAGAATTTGTGAAAGGTAAGTGTAAATGGGGTGACTCCTGCAGATTTTTGCATGATCTTGCTTCTGGGGAAAGTTTTGGCCAAGTTCCTAGACATGCTCCGTCCGAAACTGAAAATCGGTACCAATCATGCAGTATTCTCTGCAAGTTTTTTGCTGTAGGGAAATGTGGAAGGGATAATTGCCGTTTTTCTCATGAAGATCCTAAAATTGACAGAGTTCATGCAGCTAATGACTACAGTAAACATGATGGTTCGATGAATGATAATAAGATTTCAGGCTTATCCGAATGGAGGAACGATTCATTTAATCAAGAGAAACAACCTGCATCGCTTGGAGAAGCTGGTACTATTGGTCGGGGCATAGTTCCTTCTCCGCCGGTTATTACGGAGCGTATTGCTAACAAGGTGGAAACTCCCGCATTGCAATTTTGGATGCAAAGTCTGGATGAAAACAGGAAAGACAAAATGCAAGGCACATTGCAGGGCTCTACTTTATCTTTGGAAAATTGGCAGCAGAATGGTAATTCGGGTACTTATGTTCAACGAACGGAGCATGAACACAAAGTTGCTGATGAGGTGAAAGAGTTCTCAACAACAAGCCACTCAGTTACTTTACTCTGGAAAAACCGAAATCACGACCTTGAATTCGGACTTTCTCAGAATTCTGAACTTTTAGCTCCTTTTCCGAACATGGTGACGGCCGGAACACAATTCGAAAATGGTCCAGCGGCTATTGTCCGAGATGACGATTCTGTGCCAAACAATTCTGGTTTTTCTGTACAGAGAGTTGAGAATGAAGCATCCCATAAGAATGCTGAGCCAGTTAGCTCCAATACTGCAAAATCCAGTCCGGTGATATTATCTTATAATCCGAATACTCTGGTGGCGAATGAGAACCGAATGGAGCAGAGCAATCAAATATGGAAGATGCAATCAATTACGTTATCTGAGAGTATGAAAATTGATTTTAAGGGAAGCCCAAAACTTGAAAATCTGAAAGAATCTACAGAAACTGAAATGAATAGAGAGGAAGTTTGTGAGTTCAAGCAGCATGATGCTGATGGGCATGGGACAATAGAAGAAGAAAGTATATCAATGAAGGATGATAAAACCATGCGCTTATTTAAAAACTCTCTTGTAGAATTGGTGAAGGATATTTTGAAGCCAACATGGAAGGAAGGTCAAATGAGTAGAGAAGTTCATAAAACTATAGTGAAAAAGGTGATTGATAAAGTTACAACTACAATCCAATCGGATCACGTTCCGAAGACACGGGATAAAGTTGATCAGTATCTCAAATGCTCCAAAACAAAGATTTCTAAACTTGTTCAGGTAATTTCGCTTTGATACCATCACGCTTCTGTTTCGAATGAGTGCAGTTAAGTTAATGTTGTGAAAGCATGTGAATTCTTGGAGAAATTATTGGACTTCGACTTCGATTTTGTGTGATGCAGGCGTATGTGGGGCGATCTATGAAGAAAGATTCGTGAGTCGTAGCTTCTAAAACGACGTATTCTTACAGGGAAAGGTGTTGTCTGGAAAGTTTGCACTTTTCAGTGGGAAAAACAAGCGTAGGAGCGTTGCAAGAAAATGAAAGATGGGAAGTAGCATGGTGATCCAGTGCAGTGGCGTTAAGTTTCATCTTTTGGAGTAGAAAACCAGATTAATTTATGTGGATGGCTCACATGTTTTATTAAATTCTGACAACCACATATGTTCATTTTGGAAGAGAATTCATTGTCTAGATCCTTGATGACACTTTTTTTTTCTAGCTTGTAAAGTGTGAGTTTGTTGTATATTATATAGCTAGAAAATTTAGACGGGCACCCCTCATTCAGACATTTAAAATAGTGTGAAGATAAGAATTTCAAAGTTCAAAAATTATGTATTTAGTATTTGAAATTTCAAAACTTTTTGAGAAAACTCTCGAGCATGGAAGTGATATTGGTGGTATACATCCTGGTATACATATCATACTGATAAATATCTATTATGACCGGTAGTATTCTGATATATCACTGGTTTATTAATGTATATCGAATCATACCGATCACATTCGGTACGAACGGTACTGATTAATATGACTTCCTTGTTCTCGAGTAAATATTAACGATAAGACGATCCTTCTAGAACTACGAGAGGGTGATTCTGACAAACTTTCTAGTTACTTCTGAAATATTGGCAAATAAGAATAGAAGATGACAGAGTTTGACAAGTCAACAACACATGATAAATGATATCATTAATCTAATGGTTTGGTGACATTAGAAAGAAAAATCAAAGATTGATTTATATATTCACATGTGTTCATACTTGATAATTTGTCTATAAAAGGACATGATCATCTTCATTGGAAATCATCTCAAATTCATAGCAAGAGATTGTAGAATTCTCTCCTTCTCAATTGCATCTTGTTTTGATTTCTTCTTTCTCGGGTTGTAATATTTCTTTATCATAATAGAATATTACACTTTGGTAGTGTTCGAGGGCATAGTCATAATTTTGCCGAACTTTGTTAAATTTTGGTGTTCTTATTTACATTTATTTATTCAATAGCAATAACAACATCACGTTTCCGCAACAATTGGTATCGAAGCAAGGTTATACTGAGTATGCTCTGTGGTTGCAGCTAGTCTGATCTTCCACATCAGAAAAGTTACACTTTCGCATTTGATTATCATTGCCGTTGTTATTGATTATTTTATAATAAATGAAGGATGTGAAAGATGTTCTACCTGCGGGTCTTACCACCATGGTAAGACCAAGTATAACAAGCGCCAAACTTGCGGTGGAGATTTTCGATGGATCTAGTCACTTTGGAATATGACAAAGTGAAGTTCAAGATATGTTATTTCAGCTAGGTCTTGATATTGCCATCCAAAAATCAAAGCCGGGAGAAATGAAGGATGCAGATTGGTTGACGCTGAATCGTCTAGTTTGTGGTAACATAAGATCATGCCTCTCGAAACAATTGAAGTACAAGTTTTCGAGAGAGACTTATGCTGAAAAATTATGGAGTTTTTTAGGGGATCAATTCTTGAAGAAAAGTATCCAAAACAAGCTTCATTTGAAGAGGAGGTTGTATCGGTTTACTTATGTTGCGGGCACAGCTTTAAATTATCACATTGCTATGTTCAATCAACTAGTTTCAGACTTGATAAATGTGGATGTGGAGTTTGGAGATGACGATTTGGCGTTGATATTGTTGGGATCTCTTCCGAGTGGGTTCGAGCACCTCGAGACAACACTTCTACATGGAAATGGGGAAATTTATCTTGAGGAAGTATGTAGTGCGCTACATAGCTACGAAATGCGGAAAAAGGAAAAGTCAAATACAAATGTAGATACTGAAACTCTACTTGTACGTGGCAAGAAGAAGGAGAAGATGAACTCCAAAGCTAAACCAAAAAAGGATGAATGTGCCTTTTGTCGGGAGAAATGGCATTGGAAGAAAGATTGTCCCAAATTGAAGAACTTGGCCAAATCTGGAAAATGAAAAGTTATCGCTGATTCAAATGTAACTGAGTGTGATGACGACTCAGACCTTTCATTGGCTGTTTATCCATCGAACAATAATTCAAGAACATGGATTTTGGATTCAGGCTGTAGTCACCACATGTATCCTCATCGTGACTGGTTCTATGATCTCAAAGAACAAGATGGAGGAATTGTGTACACAGCAAATGACAATCCATGTGTCACCAAGGGAATTGGCTCAGTCCGACTACGGAATGATGATGGATCACACAGAACATTGACCAACGCCCGATATGTACCTAGCTTGGCAAAGAATCTCATTTCTTTGGGAGTTTTGTTAAGGAAAGACTTTATCATAACTATGAAGGGTGAAGTATTGGAGGTCATGACCGGAGCACGTATGGTGATAAAAGGAATTCGAGGAAACAATAATTTGTATTACTATCAGGGTAATACTGTTATTGGGATAACAGCAATAGCATCCGAAAAAAGGAAAGAAATAGCTACGTTATGGTATATGCGGTTGGGACATGCTGGTCAAAAATCCTTGGAAGTTCTATCAAAGCAAGGATTATTGACAGATGTTGATACATGCGAATTGGATTTCTGCAAACATTGTATCGAAGGGAAAAAGTCGAAAGAAAAGTTTGGAAAGGCAAAACATAATACCAAATGTATTATGGACTACATCCACTCAGATGTATGGGGCAATTCAAAGAAAATTTTATTGGGAGGTAACTCATATTATGTTACCTTTATTGATGATTTTCCCAGAGAGTTTGGGTTTCTCTTATGAAGTCTAAAGATGAAGTGTTTGGAATCTTCACCTCATGGAAGAAGAAGATGGAAAATCAAACAAACAGAAAGCTTAAGGTTCTCCGAACATACAATAGCAGAGAATATAAGAATTTGGCGTTTGATAAATTTTGTAAAGATGAGGGGATTGTTCGTCACTTCACGGTTAGGAATACACCACAATAAAATGGAGTTGCTGAAAGGTTGAATCGTACTTTGCTCGAGAAAGTTCGATGCATGCTGTCAAATGCTGGATTGAAAAGACAATTCTGGGCTGAAGCGGTGACATATGCATGTCATATCATCAATCGTCTACCTTCAGCTGCTATTGATGGAATGACACCAATGGAGAAGTGGTTCGGGAAGCCTGCTACGGATTACGATGCATTACACGTGTTTGGATGTGATGCTTATTATCATGTGAAAGAGTCTAAGTTGGATCCAAGAGCAAAGAAGGCGTTATTCATGGGAATTACTTCTGGTGTGAAAGGTTTTCGGCTATGGTTCCTTGAGACAGAAAAAATCATCTTTAGCAGAGATGTGACATTTGATGAATCTCCAATGTTGAATAATGGAGTTGGTGAGCCAAATGAAAGTACTCCAAGACAGGTGGAGGAAACACCGAAACAAGTTGAGTTACTAAGCAGAATTGTAGATCCAACATTACTTGAAGAACCCACAAAATTGGATTCAGTGCTTGAAGGGAATCCGCATGAAACATCCACCAACAATGAGTTAAGTACTCAAGATTTACCGATTGCATTGAGAAAAGAAAAAAGAAAAATCACAAGATCTTCTAGCTATGCCGATGTCGTGGCATATGCATCTGGAATTGAAGATGATGATATTCCTATATCATATTGTGAAGCTGTAAAAAGTTCACAAGATACGGAGTGGAGGAAGCCATGCTTGACGAAGTTGAGTCATTAGATAAGAATCAAACATGGAAGTTGACTCATCTACCACAAGGAAAGAAGACAATTGGATGCAAATGGGTATTTGCAAAGAAAGAATGGTTTCCAAACAAGAATGACATTCGCTACAAAGCAAGATTGGTAGCTAAAGAATATGCTCAAAAGGAAGGAATCGATTACAATGAGATATTCTCTCCTGTTGTGAAGCATACTTCTATTAGAATTTTAGCTTTGGTAGCCCAGTTGGATTTAGAACTAGTTCAACTAGATGTGAAGACTGCATTCTTGCATGGTGATTTGGATGAGAAAATCTATATGACTCAACCAGATGGGTTCAAGGTTGCTGGTAAGGAAGATTTGGTTTGTAAACTTGGAAAATCTTTGTACGGGTTGAAGCTGTCTCCCAGATAATGGTACAAGAAATTTGACAAGTTTATGCTGACACAAATGTATACTAGAAGTAAGTACGATCATTGTGTTTATCTACGCAAGCTACAAGATGAATCTTTTATATACTTGTTTTTCTACGTTGATGACATGCTAATAGCTTCAAAAGATATTGAAGAAATTGAGCAACTGAAGAATCAACTTAAATGAGAATTTGAGATAAAAGATCTTGGCGAAGCACAAAAGATTCTCGGTATGGAGATAAGAAGAGATCGAAAATTGGGGAGAGTGAGTTTGACTCAAACTCAGTATTTGAAAAGGGTACTTAATAGGTTCAACATTAATGATAAGACGAAGTCTGTCAACACCCCATTGGCACCTAATTTTAATCTTTGTGCTGCTTTATCTCCAAAGACGAATGAAGATCGAGAATATATGTCAAAGGTGTCATATGTCAGTGTTGTTGGTAGTTTGATGTATGCTATGGTCTGTACGAGACCTGACATTTCACATGTCGTGAGTATGGTAAGTAGATACATGCATGATCCCGGAAAGATGTACTGGGAGGCTGTTAAATGGATTCTAAAGTACATACTTAATATCTTTGAGGTTGGTATCATATTCGAGCAGGATGAAACAATTGGAGAATTGATAGTTGGATATTGTGATTCTGACTATGCTGGTGATTTGGATAAGCGTCGATCTACTACTGGTTATTTGTTTACTCTTACAAAAGGATAGGTATGTTGGAGATCTACTTTACAATCTACCGTTGCTTTGTCTACCACTGAGGGAGAGTACATGGCAGCTACAGAAGCAGTAAAGGAAGCAATTTGGCTCAATGGGTTGTTAGGTGAACTTGGAGTTAAGCAGCAGAATAGCTATGTGCATTGTGATAGTCAAAGTGCTATTCATTTGGCTAAAAACCAAGTTTATCATGCAAGGACAAAACATATCGATGTTCGATATCACTTTATAATGGATATTTTGGAGAAAGGATAGATTCAAATCCAGAAAATTAAGACTACCGATAATCCTGCAGATATGTTGACCAAAGTTATGACATCAGTAAGTTCAAACATTGTTTGGACTTGATTAATATCAATCGAGTTGGCGCTTAAAGCGCATTGGAAGACAATAACAAAGTTTTGGGAGAAATGTTGAAAATTGGAAATTAGCCAAGGTAGAGATTTGAAATATTGGCTAATAAGAATAGAAGATGATAGAGTTTGACAAGTCAACAACACATGATAAATGATATTATTAATCTAATGGTTTGGTGACATTAGAAAGAAAAATCAAAGATTGATTTCTATATTCACACATGTGTTCATACTTGAGAATTTGCCTATAAAAGGACATGATCATCTTCATTGGAAATCATCTCAAATTCATAGCAAGAGATTGCAATTATAGAATTCTCTCATTCTCAATTGCATATTGTTTTGATTTATTCTTTCTCGGGTTGTAATATTTCTTGATCATTGTAGAATATTACGCTTTAGTACTGTTCGAGGACGTACGCATAATTTTGCCGAACCTCGTTAAATTCTGGTGTTCTTATTTACATTTATTTATTCAATAGCAATAACAACATCATGCTTCCGCAACAACTTCGTTCTCTATTTCTATTTGTTAGGATCGTAAGGTAAGGAAAAAAATTTTGTTGAATGGATATGGATACATACGAAAACATTTTCGTCAATATTTCAAATATCAACAATATATTTCAAACATTAATGAGTGCTAAATATCAACAATATTAGATCTTTGAATACTAACCATACAATTCTTAAACTTACTGCATCATTTTTATACTCATTTATTATATCAAATTTTGCATACAATTAATAAACTTTGAGTACACCACTTCTATTATATTTTAAAATTCAGGGCAACTGAACTGACAAACACGAAAGTGACATATAATAAATAATCTGATGTAAAATAAATTTTTAAGCGAACAAAAAGGATAAAAAACCATAAAAATCAAGCAAAGTTTACAAATGGTGAAGGTCCCATTGAAAAAAGAGGCCCTTCTTCCCAATCTTCAGACAATCCTAAATCATATACGAACAGCAGTATAATCTTGCAACAATATCAATCGGGCCATCATCCCCTCCAACAGCATTCAAAGAAACAGGTAACACAGATAAACAACGCACAGTCACCGGAAAATAAACAGGCTCGATGGTTCTCGTCATCTCTCGTTCAACATCACCTGAGCTAACAAGCATAATAGCATCATCAAATGGCTTCAACTTTCTCCCATGTGTTTTACTTTGTAAAGATTTGCTGAGAATCAAAGTTGAAGTTGATTCTAGCCATGTAACGGTCATCCCTTCGACTTCATCGTAATTTATACGCTTCTCAATCTGCATGCATTTTGTCTTAGTGATGATCTATGCATTGATGTTAAGTAAACTGGGAATTGAAATGATCTAAAAAATACACTTACAGCTAGCTTTGTGATGTATATAGACATGAATCTTGGTCCGAGCCCGATAACTTTCGCTTCGGAGTATAAAACCTGTGGAAAAGAGTTAGAATGTATAGGGAATGCGATAATGGAGATCGAAAAGTACCCCGTTTCTTCGAATAAGAGCCCACATGGTTAACTTATCAGTTGCATCCTTCACATGTCGAGTGGCCAACTTCATGTCATTGCAATGAGAGGCGATATTCGCAATATATTTGGAGTCGGAAACTCGGAACAATTTCGCAGCATCAAAGAGAATTTCTTGAGCTTCAACTGATTGTAGTTCGTCACTTGACAATAAGTGTTGAGCTTCGAGAATAGCCTTTAAAGTACGATGCACTATTATATCGGGATACCGGCGAAGAGGAGAAGTGAAGTGTGTGTAAAGAGGAAGTGCAAGTGCATAATGACGAAAATCACTACTATCTTTGTAATCTCCACTGCAAATATATTCAGCTAAACGCATCGATCTCGAAGAGAACGACATCAAGATTGTGTACAAAGCATTGTCCTCCTTAAGTTCCTTCTTAATAAGCTCTAATGAATGGTGAAACTGAGAAGAAGAAGAGAAGTCCAATTTAAGGCCATGTTTATTGCATAACGACTCGAACTCTTGAAGCTTCCTCGGATTAGGATCAGGGTGTCGTCTTAACAGAGAATAAGAAGGATAAGCTCTGTAGATCAATTCTGCAGCAGATTTATTAGCCAAAAGCATGAATTCCTCAACAAGAAAATGTGAATCCATATGACGAGGAAATACCGAATCGTAAGGAATCCCTTGATCATCGATCAAGATAACTGGCTTAGTGTTCTCGATCGAGACCGCTCCGTTTCTAAACCTATTGTTCCTCATTATCTTTGAGAATTCATGAAGGATTTTAACTGATCTTATCACATCACACCATTCAAAGTTTCCATATAATGTAGGCCAGTCCAAAGTAACTATACCATCGATAATATCCTGCGCTTGCTCGAACGAAAGCTTACAGCAAGAGCTTATAATCGTAAGACCAACTCGTTGATTGAGAATTTCACCTTCAGGGCTTAACTTCCAGAGTATTGAGAACGTAAGCCTATCTTGTCCAGGATGAAGTGAAGCTAGATTATCCGAAAGAACACGAGGCAACATTGGTAATTTACGTTGCGGCAAATATACAGTTGTTGCTCGATTCCGTGCATCATTGTCAAGATCTGTGTCAAGAGGAGTCACAAAATAAGAAACATCAGCTATGTGAACGGCTACTCGAAAATTTCCATCGGACAATTCTTCTACAGATAAAGCATCATCAAGATCAGTGGCTGTGGCAGGGTCTATTGTAAAGGTGCAAACTTTTCTAAAATCTAATCTAGTACTAGACACAGCCTGAGGCACTTGCCAGGGTATACTCGGAAGATTTGAAAGCACTTCCGGAGAAAAATCAGAAGTATTAATTCCATTTTCGAACAAAATCGCAGCAAGCTGTGCTTCAATATCACTGCCTTTTCCGAATATCTTAATAAGACGAGCTTCGGGGATATTAGATTCTTCAGACCAGTTAACTATTTTTGCAGCTACAAGATCAGACAAAGTTGTCAAGTCATTATCCTCTAAGCGTTTCATCAGATCTTCGGGCAAACTTGTAAGAGGAATCATCATTTTAGTAAACTTGGGATCATTTGGTATCAACAAAACATGTCCACGGTTTTTGTCCAATCGAGGTTTATTCTTCTTCTGTGAATTCTTTTTCCTTTGCTGTGTGGAAATGTACCCAACAATGCTTTCTCGCCTACGGGACTTCTCAATGAGAGCCACGACTCTACCTGTTGGTCTCTTTGAGGAAAGCTTTTGGAGTAAAGTCGCCAAGTAGTTGGCATCACCGTTAACATGATCATTCTGAGAAAATCTCTCTATAGAAATGTCGTCTTCTTCGAGTGTGCCGTGAGCAGGATTATTAGCAGCATAAGGATCATCTTCGCTGGAAAATGGATGCTGAAACCCCTTGCTATACTTGCATTTATCAAAATAACAATCTCCAGAACGTATTGAATCTTTATGCCTAATATTATTTGAAGCACAGCTACTTGATAGTCCATTGTAGCCCTTTATTCTAGGCCACAGAGATGGTTTATCGATTAAAACAGCAACGATATCACCTTCAACCTACGTTAATCACATTTTAGTACGTAAATAAACAATGCAGAACCACAATAGAATGCTGAAAACCAGTATCCTAAAAAATATATATAAAGAATATAGTTAGAATTTCCCGAAGTAACAATCGACTCACTGCTCTATTTTGAGCAACCAATCCACTGATAAGAATATCTGTCGGGAGTCCATCGATTCTGCCGTAAGCCTACAGTTAAAGGTTTGATAAGTCGGATGATGAGATCTACACGATTATATGGAAGAAAAGAAGGCACAAACCTCAATATTGTTATAAGCATTGACACAAAATAATGCCTGGAAGACTTCACCCTTCTGCATTGAAATGAGAGTGAGAAAAAGGAAAAAACACAAGAAAAAAGAGCATAGAAACCCTGAAGTTAATTTCAATGAAAATGCTCAGACCTTTACGCCATTGCTAATATCATCTTGAGACCAATGACTAGGGAAAAGCATTCGAGGATCATGAAAATTCGGTTGCTGTGCTGCGATTCGGGGCCCAGCACGATCTTCAGAAGGATCTGGATCAGGGGTGAGACGCAAAAATTCTACTTTATCGGTTTCACCACAAGGTGAGTCTCGAGTCTGCATAGACATGGCGTTGCTTGGATAACTACTCACATCTAAAAGCACATCGCTGGATGAAATACAAGCTGAAAAAGAACCAAATACTATAAAAATACTATAAAGATTGAAAATTTCTTGAAGGCCAAGCAATATGTCAATAGGAATCTGCACAATAGAGGAATGCAAAACAAGCAAGATTGATAAGTTAACAAAGCTAATGCATAGGAAACATAATATGTTGTTCCCCATTAAAAGGCACACCTTCAAGTGAAAATAGTCATAAAAAACAACCCATATTCAAATTCAGCTAATCTTGAATTCACTGGTGTTAAAACAATAAGGGATTTCACAATGATATACTGTAAGCCAACTGTTGTATAAGGAAACTAACTACGGTGTCACTTTACCCGTATCTGTCTGCTTTGATTTCCTTTGACGCCTCTTCTTTGTATTGATTTTGGGCATGTTAACTCCAGCCAAGAATTCTTCATTCTCAATAGCCCTCTCCCTAGGCTCATCAACACAGAGACCCATAATTTCTAAGAACAAAAAATAACTGAAATCTACAAAGAATACGTTCTCCACGTTCCACAAAAATCAGGGAAGAACCCACAAAAGAAACAAAAAAAGAAATAAAAGATTTATAGAAATCTTTTCAACTATTTTGACAAATTTGTTCTCCTATTTTGGCAAAATCGACTGTTAATTTTTATTATGTTTGACAAATTTGATCCCATTAGTTTAAATTTACAATAATTATGATTTATCACCTTAAACGATAATTAAACATAATCAATGATTTTATATTGATTGGTGGGAAATCGGGAGGCACCCGAATTTGTCTTTTACATCATGATATCGAGTTGTAGGGTCAAATAGCGATTTCCGGGTATGATATTGTAAAACATAAATAATTTTTCGGATCTATATAAATAAGAAAACATTCGATTTTTCGTTCATAACTAGTTCAATTAATCCATTTAAGATAACTGTTATGGTCCCTTTTTAGGGGTACCAACAGTCGTTCGGTTCGTTCAATAAACAAACTCGGTTCTGATTTCTTTAAAATGTGGAAGACGATTGAAAGCTAAAAACCAAAGTAAATACACGACAATATATAGTGGAAAACCCGTGAATTGGGGTGAAAACTACTCGACTAAGAGCTGATTATGCTCTTAGCCTACTCACTAAAGAAATGAATCAAAGTTCATACAACACAGGCTAATGAAAATGACGAGGTAAAGAAAGCAAGAAGAATCCGGCAGCGTAACAGCCTGTTCTTCTGCATCCCAAGGGTCCTGTCTTTTCCTTCGTCTTGCCCTGTATTTATAGAGTTGCTGGCGAGTGTAATCCACGTCCTGTAACTGCCTCTGACAAGTTTGTTAGAGGTTGTTATCGCAGGATGTAAAACGAGGCTAGGACTGATGCGTGGACTGCGTGATCGGGCCCGAAGCGTGATAAACGTGACAGGGCCCGAAGCGTGGAACACGTGAGCCTGTAACCGTTTTATAACTGTTCGGACCAAACCCCGCAGCCAGCTGGCAGATAACGCTTATTTTTACTAAGGTTATCTTCGGTCATCTGTGTTGAACATCGGACCGCTCTTCCTAAAGGTGTAAGTGGGCTGTAA
This sequence comes from Utricularia reniformis, assembly GCA_009725065.1. Lineage (NCBI taxonomy): Eukaryota > Viridiplantae > Streptophyta > Magnoliopsida > Lamiales > Lentibulariaceae > Utricularia > Utricularia reniformis. The sequence goes on from RWGZ01000133.1 coordinate 523,462, forward strand.
GTGTTCGTTTTGATTATTTAAGTTGGCCCAACTGTTATCGGGCCTCACCCATTACAGGGTACCCGGTCCAAGAGTTCTCATCACTAGCCCCTCGGGCTTGATTGCCAATCGCAGAGGTGATACAAGGCCGATCACATGATGTTTATACATTCATGATAACTGGGGACCGTACTTGTAGATAGTGAGAGTCCAGGGGACCGATCTTTGCCTTAGAGCAGGGGCAGATTATGCTTAAAATTTACTAACATCGGTTTAAATTATCTTTTTACCCTTGATACTCTTTAAATATTAATATCCTAGCCCGCGCCTCTTCATATTCGAAAGTTCAAAAGGCGTGATGAGTACAGTCCGTACTGTCACAGTTGTGGACAGTATTACGTGGCAGCACACCATTGGTTGGGAGATTAATATTTAAATCGGGGTTCTGGGCACTGTTTATTCTCATCGTCATTCTCGTGAGAAAAAACTTGCAGTCAAGCTCTGTGCCTTCAACCGCTGTTTCGCCAAACCGCCTCTCCATCTTTTCTTTCTAAGGTAACCGCTTATGGCTCCTCATAAAACGTGTTATCCATCTATGTCTGAGTTAGACATTGAGAAATTTAGGTCTAGGTTTTCAATCCCGGCGCATTACTCTATCTGGAAGGGACGGGAAGATGTTCCATGTTTCCTTCCGGCGGAGATGAATGTGCCGGCGTCCNAAGTATTCATTGTTTTCAAAAAAACGACCAATTTTTCACTATACTTGATGATGTGTAATTAACTTGGTATGCACAACTAGAAGGAAGATAATCACATTTTTTTAAAGACTCAACTAGTCTACTAAATCGTTTACATGTTTTCATCATACTAATTTTTGAATGAGCATATTCATTTTATTCGAACTTGAAAATGATTTCTTTATTGACATGTAACATAATAAACCTATTCACAATGTTTCCAACTTGATTATCAACACACTATATTTATTTTAGACGAAACAATTCCTACTCTCACGTTAAACTAAACAATATTTCTCCCCGATAATAATCGTGATCAATAAATGTGTACGCTAATTTATTTTCGAATAAACATGATACGATACAATACATTTTCATCAAATTACATTTCATGCCCGAAATACAACACGCCAACCACGAGGGTCATTTCTTATCTTTTTTCAAAGTTTAGGTGTCTAAATCGCATGATTATTTAACATTGAGGGTCATCCCTGCAATGTTTTGATATTTTAGGGGCATGGTAGTAACATTTCGAAAGATAGAGTGCCAAAATATAACAATTTGAAAACTTCGAGGGTCATTTTCAAACTTAAACGGCGTCGTTACGAGGGTAAAAAATAAACGGTTTCTGTAAGTTTTAGTGTCATTCTTGCAATTAGAAAACTTGAAGGGCTAGATGTGCACATTTTCGTTCAAACAATGGACCTAATCTGCAATTTCAAAACTACGGATATGGTATTTACACAGCCTGTAACTTAAGGGGACGTGTGCAAACATCACCCTTATTTTTAAATTAATTTAAAAATTTTTTTTTTAAATAAAAACAGATCGGACACTCTCTTTTCTCACAAGTTTTAAAAAAATACCATATGGCCGCCCAATCAGCAGCCTTATAGTGATATCTTAAAATATCAACGGGCGTTACAACAAATTTTGAATAATTTAGATTTTCGAAAGCTAAATATGAAATTATAAAATTTTGATACCATGATTTTTTTATCATAATTTGGGGATCAATGTGACCTTTTTGCAATTCTTCAATATTTGGGTACAACTTTTGTATATTTTATTTAGATGTCTACCACCATCACCATTTTAATATAATAGTGAAATTAATGAAATATGTGATTAATATTAAACATAATTAATTAGTATTGAGATAAGATAATTTTTATGTATTACAAATTACAGTACGAGATTATCTCAATTAATATTTAGTCAATGTTTTGATAATTTGATGAGAATTTAAAATATCACATTTCTTTTAAAAAAGGTAAATTAAGAAAAGAAAAAGTCGGACCAGTGTAATTACTTTTCCAAAACCTCCCTGTGTTGTCATCAGATCACGGAGGGGGGAAGACGACGGGCTCTCTGGGCATTCAAAATCCCTAATGCCATCTTAAATTCTCTTTTTTCATAATTATTTGGAGCGAGAGTGGTGGTGAATTTTTACTGGCGGAACAGTTTCGCTCCTTCCGTGTTTTGAAATGAACAACATTTTGTGCAAGTTTGGAATCTTGGGTTCATTTTGAGCCTAGATAGGAAGGGCCTTATCAGGGTTTTTTGCTTCTTGGGAACTTTCTGACGAATGGATAAACGCGTGTACGAAGTTTGGAAGGGTAACAATGTGAGATTTTTTGTCTTCTTTAATGGGATTTTCTGTTGTGTGTGTAATATATGTTGGAATTTTGGTAACGCTTTAATGGATGATGTCTGCATTGTTTTGGTTATCGTTTCATCATCCGGGTAAATGTTTTTGGGCTTTCTAGTTCATTTTTTTGTTTTCTTTGTCATTATGGTGGGTTTTTTGGATTATTTTTTGGGGAAACTGTGTTTTAGTCAGTTGGCAATTTGTGTTGTTTTTTATGACTTCACCGGGTATACAAGTTCTATATAAAAGTGCACACAGGCAATTTGGTCATTAGGTTAGTAACATTAGCATTGATCTTAAGAAAACCCTTGAATGCTCAAAAGAATGGAATATTGAGAAATTCTGCGTACATTACGGATGTGCATGATCGAAAAGGTATATTCTTAAACTCACTTTTGTCATATCTACAGGTATTTTTGTTTGGAGGAAGATTGTTTTTTGGCCCTGATGCAAAATCATTGCTGCTGACGTTATTTCTAATAATCGTACCTATAGTTGTCTTCTGTATCTTCGTCGCAAGACATCTTCTCCATGAGTTTTCATCATATAATGCAGGATATGCCATTTTGGTGGTTGCTGTTGTCTTCACCGTCCATGTTTGTTTCTCCTTCTTTTATCACTTGAGTTTCTTTTAATACTCATTGCCTGCAATGTTTTAATCCATATGATCCATGTTAGAATAGTATGCTTATATTCCCCTTGACGATGCTGTTTATTTATTCATGGTGTCCAAGGCTCTGATAAAGGTTTATATTATGGTTTTGACTCACCATAATTTTCTCGGATGATATTGTCGATACTCCATATCACATTATAGCTCATCGTACTTCTACGAAATTGGCTAAAATCTTTTTATTACATGCTTTGCCTCTTAAGTAAATATAGCCTTCCCATTTCCATGTCCGGGAATAAGACTCGAATGCTTCTTTTACATTACACTCCATATATGTTTTTAATCTGTAATCAATAAGCATGAACTTCCTTAACTCCTATTTTTAGGTGTTGGTGCTGCTGTTTCTAACCTCATCCCGAGACCCTGGAATTGTACCACGTAATTTACACCCACCCGAGGAAGAACTTCATTATGAAAATCAAACCGATGCAGGTGGAAGGCAAACTCCAAGCCTCCAGTTCCCTAGAACTAAAGAAGTCAATGTGAATGGATTTACTGTCAAAGTGAAGTACTGTGATACATGCATGCTATATCGTCCTCCTCGTTGCTCACATTGCTCCGTTTGCAATAATTGTGTGGAGCGTTTTGATCATCACTGTCCTTGGGTCGGCCAGTGTATCGGATTGGTATGATTTACATCTCCTTTCCTTTTCTTCATTATTTTTTATGATGCCCCATTTTTTTAACATCGTCTTATTCTTTATGCAGAGAAATTATCGTTTCTTCTTCTGTTTCGTCTCTTCAGCAACACTTCTTTGCATCTATATATTTGCAATATCTGCATTTTACATTAAAATTCTAATGGATTATAATCACGGTACTGTGTGGAAGGCGATGAGAGAATCCCCTGCTTCTGTTGCTCTAATGGCTTATTGTTTTATCTCCTTATGGTTCGTAGGTGGCCTCACAGGCTTTCACCTCTATCTTATAGGCACCAATCAGGTCAACTTCTCATTTAATCCATTTGATCTTCATTTACTCTTGTTTTTCCTCTTTCGTTATGTATTTTTTAACTTACGAGTGATAAAGTTCTAGTTTTTTTCCCACTTTTTCAGACAACTTATGAGAATTTCCGACACAGATCCGACAATCGGTATAATGTTTATAACCGTGGCTGTCTAAGTAACTTCTACGAAGTATTTTGCACGAAGGTGAAGCCTTCGAAGAACAACTTCAGAGAATATATACATGAGGAACAAAGGCCTCATATTTCCACACCTACGAATGCTGAACCAGAAGAAGCTAGTGAAATTCGACGAGCTAAAGTTGAAGACGATATGGATATCGGAGGTGATCTACTAAAGATTTCACAGCGCCATAGTATCGAAGACATCGAAGCAGATATTCGGAACAGGGGAAGTGATGCAGATTCTGTGCTAAGTTCTAGAGAATCGAACTGGGGTCGTTTTGGGAAATCCTAAAATAGGGATGAAGATTGAAGAGAAGAAGCTTCATTGGATAAAGAACACATCATACAGATTTATGTGCCTTGGAAAAGGTAGATTTTTGAAGTTCTATAAACTGCGTAATTCTGTTGTTGCTCTGTTTCTCCTTGGATCAATCTGATATATATATGTGTTTCTATTAGTTCTGCAAAGGTGTAAACTTGTGGGAAAATGCCATTTTTTGTTGCTTTGTGTAATAACACTTGGACTTAGTTGTTTGTGCAGTCAATTCTTTGCTATTTGCATTGCTTTCTCAGGAGATCCAGGTTGTTTTGTAACCGTACCGAGCGGTATACCGACTGATATATTGAAAAGTTTTTAAGTATAAATGCTGTAAAATTTCAAAAGTGATAAAAGTATGATTGATATATACATATTTTTGTTATTTCAATTGTGTTGCTAAACAAAAAAAGGGATGTGATGTAAAATGATCTCATAGATTCGTCGATTTCACAATTTTGGTTCCTAAAATTTCATAATGATGTCAATTTTAATTCCCAAATTATATATGATCCTGTAATATTTTGCAACATCAGTTTTCAATTTTCAATATGTGACAAAATTGATCTCCAATGTTTTTCAATTTCGGTCAATTGAAATGTTCATGAAAAATCAAACTTTGAAGACTTGTTTCGTATTTTGTAGATTATATTTACCAAATTTTGTAAAAATTGACAAGTAATTTTGCTAAAAATGAAAAATAGGGATATTAAATTATCGAACTTTGAATAATATTTTCATACCGATCCGGAAATTTGTTTCAGTCCAGACTGATAGGAACATTTTTTTGTTTAAACAAAAATTCAGAAATTTTATTATTTTTTAAGGTTTGACCCGATAAAACCCGATATATGACCATGAAATCCTGTATCGAGATGTAGTGAACAAAATATTAATACCATTCATTATTTAAGGTAAGGAACGATATAAAAACATTGATTTTCAACAATATTTTATCAAAAACAAATTTTATTGAATTTCTATATTGTGGGCTTTGTACACAATCTTAAGCCCACAAGTTAGAAATTGTTTCTTACTTTGGGCTAAAAAGGCCCAAGTCGGGCTCGTGTCATTCGACGAGTGACGTTGCAAAACAAGATATATAGTGAAAAATGGAATTGGAAAAAGTTCAGGGGCTTTCTTGCAAAATAGACGAAGTAGTCACATTTTTCCCAAATCGACCATCTGGCGAAGTTTGGCAACATTTTCTCTGCTGGAAGAAGGAAATCATATGTGAAGAGTAATTTCACTGTTCCTAAAGCCCGTATTTCACGAGATTGTTCGCAGATGAAAGTGGACTTGATGGCGGCGGAGGGCAGTAGTGGTGGCCGGGGTAAAAAAGAGTCGTCGAATTCGCCGCATCAGGATGTTGATGCGGAGAATCCCATCAAGTCGCCACCTCATTCCCCCAACAATTCATCCACCAGGAAGGTATGCATACTCACCCTTAATTTTCTGTTGACTTTGAGTCAACCCCATCGTTTCGTTTGCTTTTTGGGTTTTCTCTTTCTGACATAGTGTTGGTTTCCTGGAGAAATAAAGACATTTTCTGGAATGTTCAATAGTGTATTGGAATGTGGCTGGGATACTGCTTACGTTGTAGAATCGGCTAGTTCTGGAATGATGCGATTTTTTGTATGTGTTGTGTTCAATCGCGAAAAAAAGGGTTTTATTTGTCACAAATTTGTATGTATTTCTATGTGTAAACGCTTTTGTTCTGTGTGGGTATTTATGATGATCTTTAAGGCAAGACTTAAGCTGCAGATTTAGAAAAGATTTTTCTTTGATGGCTTGTGATGGTCTACTAAGACTGACTGTATATTTTTTGGAATGGGCTATTTAATTCATGAATTTATTGAGAAGATATACCGTTAGATTTTCCTAGTTAACTAATAAGGCAGTTATTACCTCCAGTTGGATGATTTTTTGTATTTTAATCCGATTAACCTTCGTTTTTGGCTTGACTTTTAGCATAAATCTGAAACAGCAGATCAATTAAACGGAATTAGTACTTGATTTGTTTGTCTTTCTGATCATATATTTATGAAATCACGTGGATCTGAATGCATTTGACAGGCCTGCTATGCTGTTCTTCAGAGTTGGGTTTCAAAGAAGTTCATGACTGGATGGTGACGAGTTTTGGTTTCATAAATTTGCAATGCATTATCCACGTTCTTTTTTCTATTCTCATTGTTGTAAATTTTCACTTTTGAACCGTTTATTGCAGTGTCGTTCTTTTCCCAGTTGCTGTTACATTTTTCATCACCTGGTGGTTTATTCAGTTTTTTGATGGCTTCTTTAGTCCTATATATGAAAGACTTGGTGTTGACATCTTTGGTAAGTCGTAATGTTGTAGTATTTGCATCATTCAGTGTAATATCTGTTGATCGCTCACTGATCAATTCCCAAAATGGAAATATATTTATCTAAATTTCTGTTCCATTTGGTTGCAGGCCTTGGATTCGTCACTTCATTAATTTTTATCTTCTTTGTTGGAATATTTGCTTCATCATGGTTGGGATCTACAGTTTTCTGGCTAGGAGAGTGGTTTATAAAGAGAATGCCCTTCGTAAGACTTATATACTCAGCATCCAAGCAAATTAGCTCTGCAATCTCTCCAGGTTATGGTCATTCCCTAGTGTTCCTTCTGTTGCCTAATGATATGTGACGTATGCATTTTCTATCAGTAACTTGTTCCAATCGGCTGTTCTGGATTATCAAGAATTTCTCGTTTATATGTATAAAAAACAACTCTTTATTTTTTTACAGACCAAAATAAAACTGCTTTCAAGGAGGTCGCTATTATTCGCCATCCACGTGTTGGAGAATATGCTTTCGGCTTTATAACATCATCAGTAGTTCTTGAGGTTGTGCCAGTAACTTCCTTATTTCCATATCACTTGGAGTTGTGTATTTGCTTTATCCATTTCTGTATGATTTCAGGGGTACGATGGTGATGAAGAACTCTGCTCTGTTTACGTGCCAACAAATCATCTATACATAGGTGATGTATTTCTCATCAACTCCAAGGAGATCATTCGGCCAAATCTATCTATTGCTGAAGGCATAGGTAGGCCTTTGCTGCTCTTGATGTCAAATATATATTCCGACAGATGCATTTGAAATGCATAGACTTCTATTTCTTGTTAATCATTTTGCGTTGCCAATTCTTCACAGAAATAATTATGTCGGTGGGCATGTCGATGCCTGCTGTCATTTCTCCTAAGTTGGGGAACTGATTACACCAAGTTGGAGAATTTGGTACCTTTATGAAGCCATGGAATTCACAGTGTGGGCGCTTGTTTTGTATTCCTGTTTTTTGGAGTGCTTCGCAAATTCCGTGCCAGAAGCAGAACACTCCTAGCTGTACTATTTTATAGACTTCAATGTGGAGCAAGGAGTGTGTAGTTGGCTTCTGGTTACTGAACTTTCTGTATGCACACCTTTTCCATTCTTACATTTATTTAATAGGATGCCCATTGTGCAGATGTTGGTTGAAAAAAGACAAAGTACACTGAATACAATACAAAGTCTTCTTAGTTTCTGATTTTCTCAGTTTTCTGCCTTGTTTCTTGCTTGTTTCGAACTGTATCTGCAGGTACATATCCCCCTATCCAAAAGCCTACAGAAAATGGTACAAGTTAAAAATGCACTAGCCATTGAGAAAGGAGAAAGGATTAAACTCTTTTGCACTGACTATTGTGTTATGTTTTAGAATTCGTTGTGTCGGGAAGTTCTTGATGCGGAACCGGAACAATTGTATGTCGTTTTTGTGCAATGCCCGAATGCGACCGAGTATATATATTCGAATTGCTTCTATCCCTCCTGAACTGCTAATGAGTAATCTAACAGCACAGAGAGTTTAGTTGAGCTCCTCTCTTATGAATTACATTTGTAGGTGAATAACATGGCTCATTTTGCAGTGTTACAACAAACTACTGTGTTCTTACACAATATATTCTGTCTTGGTTGCTGTTAGAGGATCAGATTTTACAGTTTGACAAGTTCATTTTGCAGTGTTTGTGGAGCCAGTGAAGAAGATAAGGCAAAAACAAAGAAACTTAAAGCTTGAAGAAGAAACAGTTGCAACAAATTTGATGGTAAAACTTCCTTTACATTCCCTTCAATATTCTCTTATTGTATCAATCAATCAATAAATCCCTGTAGCTTCTTCTTCTTCTTCTTCTTCTTCTCATCTCCATTTTCAAGTTCAAAAAACTTATGTTTCTTCTGTATACTTATTCACAGTTCAATCCGCATACTTCAAGCACAAGTCCATCTCGAGACAAGAACGGATTTACTCGAACCCAAAGCAATGAGAATATTGAAGCCAAGAGAATAGACCAGACAATGATGATTGTAGGAACTCTATCTTGTTTCCCCATGAACCCTTTGAGGAAAGGATATAAATGAAGAATCACCCAAATGGCAAAGAAAAGCTTCCCAAATAGAGGACCCCAAGATTCGTATCCGTTATTTATAGCATCCGATACACCTACAGCAACTCCGATAATGTTCATGATCATTAGAGTCAATGGAGGGATCAATAATGATGTCCATTTGAAGAGATAAAGCTCTGAAAATTCTCCATCATCAGCTGCCTTTGATGTAACAGTGAAATTTGTGTTAACACCAGCTAGCACCTTTAAAAGACCTTGAATGAGCGCAAAGAAATGAGCCGAAACACCTCCGATGACCCAAAATTGCTCGTTTCTCCACCAATCGTCTATTCCAACACCACCCCATTGCATTTCGAGGATGCTTGTAACAGCAATGGATATGAAAAGTGCCATAAAAACCAGGCTTGCATAGTTACTTATCTGCAGAAACAGAGGGATTTGAGATATGTATCTTTTGAACCAGCTTTTAGTAGCAGACTAACCTCCGGGACGATGAATTTTCCGGTGAGCAAACAGACGGCCGGTAAGGTACAGTAAGTGATCAATGGGAGAGAAGTCAATGGATATACCACAGAGTTTATGTATGAGAATCTTTCTAAGCGTTTAAGACCACAGCCATAACCATACCATATAGGACAATGCCTGCTTAAGAAGATTTCGACTGATCCCAAAGCCCATCGAAGAACTTGATGTAAACGATCCGATAGATTGATCGGAGCAGAGCCTTTGAATGCTGCCCTTTTAGGAATACAGTAAACAGATCTCCAGCCATGACAGTGCATCTTGAATCCAGTTAAGATATCCTCAGTAACCGACCCGTAAATCCATCCGATCTGTAAACGTATGATCTCGCTAGTATTGTTGTGATTCGAGGAGTAAAGTGATGATAAAGACATACCTCTTTTCCCCAGTCTGTTTTATCTTCATAACCACAACTGATGACATGAATAGCTTCTTTCAAAAGTGATGCTGATGTTGCTCCTTGAGGTATTCCACCTTGTTCTAGAAGCGTTGAAGCAACGAAAACCGGAGATTGTCCGAACTTCTTCTCTAGTTTTATATGAGGAACAAGTGACGATTTTTCAACATTGCTTCCTGTAAAGAACAAGTGAGCATGGCTGAGTAATAGTTATATTATGTCGAAACTTCGAACCTTCGACTCCTTCCTCGATATTTTCGAGAGCATGAATCTGTGGTGAAGATGCCTCTCTAGATTTGATTTTCTTCTTATTTTCATTAGATTTGCCTTTCTTGTTCTTCTTTCTTGATCCGAAACAGCAGCAACACCATTTCGGCCAACAATTACATGTTTTTCTTGGTGGTTTCGTTTTCTTCGGAGCATCGAATCCGTAGAGTGCTTGCCTCCTGAACACACATCCAGTACCAACATATATTGGACCTTGAATCCCATCAAGACCTTTCATGTTTATCTGTCAGAGATACACCAAAAAACTGAGTTATTACACATATGACCATTTAGACAAAGCAAAAGAGAATGTCTTGTTCTCAAACATACATCAAAGAACACGACATTGCGATTTGAATATCGATCGTGTCGATCAATTCCATCGAATCTCTGTGGAAACTGAACGTAGCAGATTTTCTTCCCGGATTGAGGATCCATCATGAAACACATAGACTCCCTGAGAGCCTTACTGTTGTTTATATAGTGATCACAATCAACATTGAGAAGGTACGGAGCGTTTGAGATGACAGACGAAACCCGAATCTGTAACACAAACAAATCAAGATCATATACGAAGAATGTCGAAGCCGACGAGAGAAAAAGGTAATGAAACAAGAGAAATACAAGAGAATTCATTGCTCCAGCCTTTTTGTGATGCTCGAATCCCGGCCTTTTCTCACGAGAAACGTATATGAGACGAGGTAGCTCGTTCCCTTCGATATCTTGGATGCCATTTTGCCCGAGGAAAACCTTGTAAGAAAAAGAATTTAATTGTAATGAAGTTCAGAAAGAGCATCAAAATAAATAGCTTTGCATACTTGAATCATTCCAGGGTGATCCCTGACGTTATTTCCTGGCCATGGAGTACCATCTTGCATTGTCCAGCCGTCTTCCGGAACCTTCTGAGCAACCGAAACCAACGCATTTATCCGAATTTTGAACTCATCATACTCTCTCTGCATCACATGGAAGAATGCCCTTTTCATCCTTGTAAAAAACTCGAAGAAAACAAGACAAAAATAACTACCTTCATTGCACGACGTTCCCTGACGAATCTTGGTTCGACTTTGTGTTTCAAATAATCGACTTTTTGAGCAAAGTACCACTCGGGAGCTCGAGGTTCAATGCTGTACTTCTTACAGAACGGAACCCATTTTCTTGCAAACTCCGATGTTTCGGACAAAGCTTCGAATGTTAGCATTGCTGCACCATCATCAGATACATAACAAGCAACCTTGTCCACAGGATAATCCACAGCAAGTATAGAAAGAACCGTATTTGCCGTAATGAGTGGAGGTTCTTTCATCGGATCAACCGTACTCACAAATATGTCGATCGAAGCCAACTCTGAAGGCTTCCCGTCTTTCTCGTACCTTTCATTGATGCATCAAATGTCACTAAATCAAGTTCAAAAGAAGAACAAAAGTGTGTTAATGTTACCTCAAGGAGAGTCTATCTAAATATGTCTCTCTTTCGATAGGGAACCATTTCGGGAACTGATCGAATATCCACGAAACAGCAAACCAAATCTCACATATAATTGAAGTTAACCATAATCCATATGCATCATGAACAGGATGAAGAATTCTGTAATGAAAAAACAATCCAAGAATTGCTAGACGAAGCAGAATAACCATTCGATACGGATTTATCTTGCTCGATGATATCGGTATTTTACGAGAAAGCGGTTGTCTTCCTTCATCAGTCCTATTAGCAACACAAACAGGTCAAAAATCGGCACTAAAACATTTCGAAAGTTACAAAGAAACAAGGAGTTACTTGGGTAAATCAGGATCATCGAACTCATCTTCATTAGCGTTAACTCCTTGATGCTTAACAACTTGAAGTTTCTCATTTTGCTTTCTCTTCCAATCCTCCATTCTTTCTTTCCAAGCAACAGTTCCATAACCATAAACTGCCAAGTCTTTCTTCGGATCCATTGGTCGGGGAGGCACTAAAAAGTCGAAAAAGATTAAAACATAGTTCATATAATCAAGAGACCTCAAAATTACTTACGAGTCACCGATGAATCAATGAATGGCACACCGTAAACTCGCTTCGCATGACTAGAAACTGGAGGAATGATGAGGGCATGCTTATCGGCTGAAATCGTATCGTCCTTCACAAATATCACAATACTTATTATATAAATGTAGTGTTACAAAGGAGATCAAAATCTACCTCTTCGCCATAAGTAAGTAGTGGGATTTCTGAGTTAACTGCAGAAGGATCCATTTCAGAGGGAGGAATTGTGATACCAGAAGCAGTTCTGCTGATATTAAAGCGAGAAGATGCAAATGCAGTATCAGCAATTTGTTCATTGCCATCGTAGTCGAATTCGTGCTCCAAATCATCGAACTCGTCTTCGTCTTCATCTCCGTCTACTCGAGGACTCCCTGGAACTCAACGAAGCATGAAATAAGAGCAATATTTCAGTGAAAATGAAGATAAACGAGTTGAAATTACCCTTAATTCGTTTGTATCTGGTTTTGCATTGAGGGCAAGCTTGATTCCCTTCTCTTCGTTCATATTCATAGCAAGGTCTACAAACAGGGAATGCACATTCATTGCAGGCGATAAATGGATCACCGTTGATTGAGAACTCAATCTCATCTCCACAAATCTGGCATCTCTGGCCACTCAATTCTTTCACAGAAGTCACCTGTTAAGATTAGTGTTCATTTACAGTGATGAGATTTGATCCGAAGAATTGAATTGGAGTATTCAAAACCCAACAAGGTTTTTCGCAGATTGAAGACTAGAAAATGCTAAAAGTATGAAGTACTTACTCTTCCAATTTCATCGGCATTGATGACGACGAACTCGTTTCTGTTATGTGAACCAGCGACAAGTCGCCCATGGGTATCCATTGCAGCACAAAGAAGACACGTTCAACTTGAAGCTTCTTCTTTATTTCACTAGCCTTGAAAATCAACGGAGAGAGGAAGCATTAACAGTGAAAAACTTCAACTCTTTCCCATTTGAAGAAACTGAAAACGAAACAATGAATGAGGCCCCGGTTAATCGCTTCGTCTCTTCTTAAGCGCAAAGGATTTCATGGTAGACAATGAGATGAAAACGATGTATCACGGACTCCAAATGACAACATAATGATTTATTGCATTTGGTGAAAGTAAACGTCGGTTTTGGAATCAAGTTAGTTTCCAAAACTTCAATTGTATTATTTCTACCGGATTCTCTACTTCACTCAGTTAATGATGAAGAAGAACGTGACGCAAAGCGAGAAAAGAAGCAAAGAAAACGAGGGAGCTTCAACAGTAAGAAATAAAAGAAAAGCAACAGTAGTACAAAGACAGCTAGCTAAGAAGGTTAATGCTAAGGCAGTAGTTTTAATGGAGTAAAAATCACAGACGAAAACAACACTCCTTCTCTCAATAGGTCCCAGATGTCGGCGGTGGTCACCGGCCGTCGGAGATTCATAAAACGAAATCTTTGTTCCAAAAACAAAAAAATACTGATCTATGAAGATAAGTTTTCTCCTTTCGTATCATTAAATGAAGAATTCATTTGGATTCCATGGTAAAAGTGAAATTACATTACTTTCACTTTCACCGCGTTATTTTATCCCTTTCACTGGCATCTGAATTCTGAAAAAAGCAGAACCATGTGAAATGTAAGTACGGCTTCTGTTCATCTATTAACAGCAAATCTACCCCCTTTTCAATGTCCCTTTAACCAGTCAACCATGAAATTCACTCAAACTAATAAATAAATAAATATCAAGACTCCATTTTTTTCATTCGCGAAGCATGTGAAGATCAGAAGTCAGAACAGAAGAACCCACATGCCCAATGATGGTCCTTTTTCTTCCTTCACCACCAATAATTGAGCTTTAGCAGGCCTATACACTTAAAACCCTTTTTATTGCGTCGGTGGAAGGTAGAAGAGGTAATTTACATTTGGGTTTCAATTTACAATTAAATTTGCCTATCTTAACCGACAGTAGCAGGACCCAGCAAAGATCAACGTCTCTCCGTGAACCACATAGATCTACGCGCAGTGAAGAGTTGGCGCTCAAGCCGTCGTCTTCATTAGCTGTCTCTGGGTCCGGCCCCTCCACCCAGTCGTCTCATCAAAGTTGTTCAACCATAACATCTCTTCGTATTTATTATTATAAAAATATATATTACTCCATTTTTATTAGGCTTTTGTATTTTTTCATAATTATTACAATTATATGAATTAAATAACTATTAATAATGTAATTATAAATTTAGAGGATTTGGGTGGGCGTATGTATCAACATAATTGAAGTGGTTTTCCTTTCCTTTTCCCAATTTTATTAATATTAGTAAATTCGCAATAATTTATGGTTTAATTATTTGAATAAAATTAGGAAGTTATAAATTCTAAAATAATTAAATTTATAAAATTAACCTAAACTCCAATTTCATTATTAAACACATGACAATTATAGTGTTTTATTCACATAAAATGAAATTAAGATGATATTGATAGTGCTTTTTTTCAAAATAACAAAAGAAATTGGTATTTTTTTAGTTTACATAAAATTAAAATTCATTTAAATGGACGAATTTATTTAAATAATAAATTGGTATTCAGATTCTTGAACATTGGCTACGAATTTATGTACGGTTCAAAGGTATAATATTTTAATTGTATGTATATATTATTGTTATTATTTTGGAAAATGTTTTTATTATAATAACGACAAGCGAAGCTCTCTGCCGACAGTTTCCACGCCAACCTTATGATCAAGGCAATTTAATTTTTTTATTTTTGTAAAAATAAAATGGTGAGTTTTATTTTTAATTTTAAATTGGAACTGGACCGACAGAAAGATAATAGAGACTTTTGAGAAACTGATACATATTTACAAAAAAATATATATTATATTATATTAAAATGTAATAATTATTTAATATTTAAATCTATGAATAAATAAAACAGATTTAGGGTTTTGGATTTTCAGTATTTGGAATTTAAGGTTTTGTGTTTATAGAATTATTGAGATTTTTACATTTAGTGTGTTTTGGTCTGAGGTTTAGCAGTTAGGTTTTAATATTTAGTTTAGGTTTGCATTTAGGGTAATATGTCATATGTATAATATTCTGTTTTTAAGATTTACGGTTTTAGGTTTTAGCCTTTAGGGTTCAGAACCTTAAATTCAAAATATTGAAATTTTAACTTTAATATTTAATCTAAAATTATTAATATAAACTTAGAACTGTAAATATTAATTGTAAGCATATATCTCAGAATTAAATAAGTAAATAAATTTGATGTAAGAGTAAAATTAGAGCTCATGATATATTATTATATTTAAATAATAGTGAAAGACATGAATTTTGATAACTACTTTAATGATAATATGATAAATACATTAATAAAGTAAAGATGATTGATTGCATTATGAAATGCAATAAAATATACTTATATTTTCCTAATAATGCATACTTTTAAAATGAACAAAATGAGTATTTAATCCCAAAACTTTCATAATTTTACTAAATTTGATTCATATAATTTATAATGACATATTTAATCATCAAGGTAAATTTGATCTTACAAATTTACAATGAGCTTGTTTGGTTTTCAGGTGGCCGCAGTGGCACTGTGATTTTTTTTCGACTGCACCAAACGATCTAAGAATTACGGTCGTCGTACCGGAAATTTTCGCGGTCATGTGACCATACCTATATACGTATGGAGAACCGGCCACGCTTTGGTTATTTACTATATTGCCCTTCATACTTACATTAATTACTTTCTAACCTAACCTTGATTAAAACGATTTGAGTTGGGCATTGTTTTTTCTTCCAAATCTAAGAAATTTCTTCCAAAAAGCTCTATGAATCCGTGTTTCTGGTTTCATTTACAAGGTATTTTATTCGATGTTATGCATTTCTTTTCGATTTTATGCATTTACAAGCTCTGCGAATCTGTGTTTCTGTTTTATGATTCTGTGAATTTGTGCGAATTAGTGGTAACTGTGAATTTGAGTTTGGTATGTTGATGGGGAAATTGGGAAGATTTATGCAAACTGTGACCTATTAGTTCAACAATGAAATGTTTCGGCTAAGTTGCAAAGGTAACTCAGCTTTTCTAGGGGAAATTGGGAAGATTGTTCTATGGCCCGTAAACAACCACAAAGAAGCAGTCAATTAAAAATATAGTAATTTATTTTAGTATTTATTTGATATTAATGTATTTATAACAAATATAGTAACATAAAGATTAAAATAGACATTTTATTAAAATCACGATAAGATCACCGTAGTTTTTGCAAACAGTTTTCTAAATCACGATCATAATTATCACGATCATCTCACCGCACGATGCGATCACAACACCTCACCGTGATTTTGAAAAACTAAACCAGACAATCCCAATATTTGAAAAATCAAATCATAAATGGCAAAAGCGTTCCCTAAATTTGATTCAATTGCCAAACTTGAAATATTATTAAAGGTATGGCCCATATGAGTAGACTGTAATAATTTAAATATTATTAATAGAGCGTAAATATTATAATTAAGGGAATATTGTATATTAAAAAATGTATAGACATGTGGCGACAATGAGAGATGCAGCAATAATGATTAATTATGCATGTTTTTGTTTAATTAATTAATCATATGGTATTTAACTAATGTACTTTTGTATCATAATTTATATTCACGTGGTGCGCAACAGACAGACGCCAGTCCACGAAGTAAATGTCGTGGGCTGCCGCCTTCGTTCGGCCTTTACTGTATTTATCCTATTTTTAAGTTTTCCTAATTATTAAATATATATATACAAACAAAAATAATTGTTAATACCAAAAAAATATTTTTATGTATTTTTTGCATAAATTAGAGACCGACAAAAAACCGATTTATTTATTAATTTTTTTGTCCCAATAATCATCAAAATAATGCAAATATATTAGTACCAATGTATTCATAAAATATATAATTTGTATATGATTTTTTTGCTCTAAACCGCTATTTTATCTTATTTTTGTTGATATTTGATCTAAAATAATTAATATAATACAATATATATAATCCGTTGTTGATATTTGATCTAAAATAATGAATATAATACAATATATATAATCCGCACAGACCATATTATCACTGAGGCTATGTTCTGCAATAGATTTGAGAATATATTTTATTTAGTAGAACACATAATTTTACATAACACTTAATAGATTACATTATGTTTTATGTAGAATGTATTATTGTATTATGAAAAAACAACTATAATGCAAAATGATCAATTTTGGTTGATTTGAGATTATGCATTCTTATTTTTAAAATTATCATAATATTCTTACATAACTAAATTTCAATTAAGCTTTCTACTTCACAATATTTTCATATCTGTCGGTATGATGAAAATCGGACGGCATCGATACTTCGATTGATACCGCCCGGTACTGGGTTTCCGGGGTTTTCCGAGTTGACCCGGAAAAAATAATAATTTTAATTTTTTTAAATAAAAAATATTTCGTATCGATCATACCGGTCCAGACGGAAAAGATAGCCCGAACCGGTATGAAAACATTGCTTGTTTAGCGTAATCCACCAGTTGAATCTCATTCATTCTCAATGACATTTCATAATTTTCTTCGTCATACAAATACCGCGGATGATGAATCTAACTTGAATAAATCAGATAATGATTAGCAAGGTTATAGTGGCATACTAATCAAATATCTGAAGAACAAGATAACGATCATTATGATGTCACTATGGAGATAATATTTGTAAAGAATTATGGATGACCTATCGATATTATTGGACAATCTAGTCGACGCCAATGATATAGTGAATGATGACTTGAATGCAAATAATGTTGTTATATTTGTAGTATTTTAATTTCAATGAAATGATATTTTCATTATATTTATAACTATTATAGTAAAAACGTACATTTAAACTGAAAATACATTATGAATCTAAATTCATACAGAACATGATTTCATTCTCAACTCAATATATAATTTACAACACCCAACATATTCTTTATCTAAAATCGCATTATGAAAATTCATTCTGTAAACACATTTTCTTATCCATAATGCTTACATAACATACCCTAAATTGTGGCACATAATCAATTTAGTGCCATTTGATTATAGACTTATTTAGAAAATATGGTACAATACCAATTCAATACATCAATATGCCGAGGTATCTACCGTAATAATAAATAAATAAAATTATTAACTTACATAATTTTTTAATTTATTGTTCTTATTTCAAAAAAATTCAACAAATTTTATTTTTGTTTCCAAATCAAACAATATAAATCTATACCTCTCGATATTTTTGTTTAATAACATGCTAAAACCGTTACTCCAAAAAATGTTTGTTACAAGGAAAATTTAAAACATTTGTTAAAATTTAATACTCTATTTTTAAAAAAAAATACACAATAAAATACCCAAAAATTGAAGGAATATTATGTACAAATGAAATGGTGTAACAAAATCTAAGCTCCACAAACAAAGCAACACAATCTCCCAATCCTAGAAAACAGCCATTGAATTGTACCTTCATCTTTCTCCAAACACTGTGACGGTTCTGGCAACGGCAACACCGGAGGTAAGTGGCGGTGGAACGCATCCACGGCAGCTCCAACCCCATCTTCATTTCGAATACGTTCAGCAATCTCCATTGCTCGAGCTTTAACCTTAAAACCATGATCAAGTATTAGAGTTGGATAAGATGCTCTGAAAGTTCGTATGTAGTACCTCAGGCCGTAGCATGAATCTTATTGCTTCCGAAAGTGATTCGACTGTAAGCTCGAAGATTGGTACCGGAGCAGGACCGAGTCCTTTTTGATTAACTCTTTCACCCCAGAAGAATTGGTCTCCGAAAAACGGCACAACTGTCGTCGGACACTACATTTGATCAAGACAATCATGTTAGAATAAGTTTGTTTCGTTTTCGATATTGAGAATTACCCCTGCTCTTAGTCCAGTTGCTGTAGTTCCAGCACCACCATGATGAACCTTTCAAAATGTATCATTAAGTATTAGTTTTCGAATGCGGAATCTTAAAAACATTAGTTCGAATCGAACTCACTAGAGCCGAGCACTGAGGGAAGAGCCAATCGTGTGGACAATCGACAAGAAGGAATACGTTCTCGGGAATGTTCGAATCTACGTCACAATGCAAGTAACGAAAAGGGATTCGAAGTAAAAAAAAACAAACATACATACCGGTTCCAAGGTTTCCCCAACCTCGATCAATGATTCCTCTTTGCCCTGTAATCTCAAGCGCTTCTAGAATGATCTGTGTCGTTCTAACCGAGTCGTCGAGTGGCTTCACGAATAAAAATCAACGTCAAAGTCTTTCGAAACCGAAACCGAAACCAATAACAAAAACAGCAGTGATCAGCATACCATGCTTCCAAATCCTATATATAAAGGCTTATCTCCCTGTTGAATCCATTGAGCAAACTTTTGGCTAGGTTCGTACTTCGAACCGAGATTCAAGAAGCAGTAACCGACTACATCGATGAGGGGACCCCAATCTGAAAATAAGACAAGCATCAAAAGTTGCTGACAAAAATGTCGGAAGGCTGGCTTGGCTTGTCTTAGCTAACCAGATGGCTTTGGGACTACATTTTGACTCCACATATAGCCAGTCGGAAGATGCGAGATAGAACCGTGGTATGTGGTGAAATAAGCGATAGCCGGGAGCTTCAGCCTCTTCTTTCTGAAGTCATTAATAATGCTTCTAATCCCCCACCATATAAGTAAATCCACAAGTAGATACGAAAGCTGGATCAAGAAAAAAACATAAACGAATGGGCTCGTTAATAGTTTATTCGTGGAGTATGATCGAATATCGTACCCAATATCCTGCACTTTGAGGAACTCGTGCTAGCGGGTGTGGAAATGCATACGTAGGCCTGTCATTATTTAGTTTATCTCCGAATTAATGGAATAATAAGTAAGCTAAGGGAGCATCAAATTATGCTTACGTCCAAGGCATTGTGAAAAATATGTGAAGAGGAATACCGAGAGCTTCGGCCAAATGCGTGTGTCCTGGAAACAAAATCAGAAGGTTAGAAAAATGTATTGAACGAGAATTTTTGCATGACTTACCATATGCAGGAGGATTTGCAATGATGGCTTGAGCTCTAAAGGGAATACCAGTTACTGGATCGGGTTCTGTACAAGCCGGAAGAAGAGATTCGATGATATTTTTTACTTGTTTTCTTTGAATAGAAAGATCTTCAGTTGAAGATGGAACAAGACCTTTACTTCTGGTCATGCCTAGAGTTGCAGAAACAAAAAAGACGTCAAAAAACACATAAGAATGATCACAAACATCTTAAATATTATCTCGTACATCCAGCCAAAACACGAGGATCACCACCGAGTGGATAAAATTCGACACCAGCCGATTTGACAAATCCTTGAAAGTTTGAATGAGTAGCTAGCCGAACGTGATGCCCGTATTCCTGGAGTAACATACGGTACATTCCGAATCGCAAGTAAAAATGCTAGAAACGTGTAAAAAGACAGGATCTATGTTAATACTTGCCTGAAGTCGTTTAGCTATAGCCAAGAAAGGCTGAACATCTCCTCTCGTTCCAACGACAAGGATGGCGATTTTGAGTTCCGGAATTGGTTTCTCACTATCAACAATAAAATAATCGAGAGGAGGGATTCCGTTCATCGAACTTAGCTCTAGTAACTCAGAAGCCATAGGAGAATCCTTCGAGAGATCGACCTCTACCGTGCCATCATCTTGAATCTTCACTAAGTTGACAATTAATTTTTTCTGCATACAAGCAAAAAAGGGCTCAGTTTAATCAAGTTTCCCCCCCTTAATAGATGAAAAATCCAATGAAGAAAGTTAGGCATTCCACACTTCACATGATAAGCACAAATACGAATGAGAGAAGCAGTAAATATCCGTAAAGAATGGATGAAAGATCACCTTCTCAACTTCTGATAAAGTGTCCAACTTCAGGGTGTGAATCGGAGAAATCATCTTCTTGGACATAGACTTTGAAATCGCGGATCCTTCGCTTACAAAAGAGAAACATTCCATTAACAAGTGAAATCATACAGTGCTCAAATCCAGTACAAGGTGCAATTTAGCATAAAGGAATTCTTCTTAGATATGTATATATTTTAGAGCTAACCTCGTTCCCCATGACTCGATGGGCTTAAACTGAGATCATTCTTCAAAGCCTCAGTTGTTGAATGCGTATCGGATTGCTCATCAAAGTGCTTATTACCCGAAGTTGATGGTGTACTCACACTATCATCATCCGAAATATCGGCTTGGAATAACGGAAGCTGATTCAGAAAAATGCTATTAACTTCCATCAAATTATCATCCAGTTTATCTCTCACTGGATCAATTGATCCTGTTTGAACTGAAAAATCATGATCTTTATCTTTATCTGTACTCTCGGAGAAAACCGTCTGCCCGAATTCTTTCATATCAGAACTTGCAACCCAAAGCAACTTGTTCCCACCTCTTTCAAGAACGTTTTCCTCTAATGAGGATTCAATTGCGTTTGCTGCCACTGTATCTTCTGATTCCAGATCTTCCAATCTTTGTATGGAGTGTCTCTAATCTGCAAGTTTTGGACTACAAATTTGAACAAGCCATGAAAATATGGATACAAACACATAAACAAATAGGGAATCGGGAATAAGTGTCAAAGAAACGAGCTTTACATCAAAAATTGAAAAGGGGAAGCGCCCAAATTGCCAAAAGATGAGCGATGTTTGAACTACAAGAACTCAGAGGAGGCAAACCCAAATCTCCAGTTTCTTCAATAGGTCAAACCCAGTAAGATCGAAAGGTAAATTTTGGAGTTGAGTGGAAGATTCGATTTTTCCCAACTCGCGGGGAGTTTGTCTACAAATGCGAAGCCGCCGCCATGTTTCCCAGAGAAAAAAACAAGTAACAAAAAAACAACCCTACTCTACTACAATAATACTCCACTCAAATCTCTTCCGTTACCCGATTACTGAATAGCAGTAAATTAAGAAGGGTGATGATCAATTGATCGTTATTCATTACGACAACGAGCCTAAAAAAGTTGTGGAATGAAAAGAAAACATGAAACATGAAGAAACGAGAGACCCATCAATGATTTGGACGGACCAGATCGAACAAAAGGATTTCGATGAGAGATTCGACTGGAATGGAATATTCCAGTCATGTGGGTGGTAGTGTTTTGGGTCCAATCTCCTTCCCTAACTCTCTAAGAGCAATAATCAAGCTCAGAGATTTTAATACGAAATAGCTCTGACAATTTATTGTTGGATTTCCAACTACTCTTCCGATGTCAACGAAGTAGCAGCACCTCCCTGCTGGTATCACGTTTATGCCAGTCGTCTCTCTGTAATGTATTTATCACTTTACACAACTTGGTCCATTACTGTTAATTGGTCGGCCCCTCCTTCTCCCGCCACGATTTCGGCTGATGAGATGATAAAGCTTTTGTCCAAAATCCAACTCATATCTAATCGAAAATATCTCTCTTAATTACAAAGATTGTTCATTGTACCTTGTCCAAACACCCAATTCTTGGGCTTCATTATATGGCTACGACGGAACAAAGATGCGCAAGGCCCTAAGTTCGCCGTCAAATTCCACATATCTCCGCTCGTCCTTGCCGGCAAGCGTCTCTCCTCCGCCATTTCCTTCTACAAGAGAAGAAACCAGTTTCTTTATGATAATGATTTCGATTCGCTTTCATTTCTGCAATTTTTAGCTTGTTTTGAGAGCTTGAGTGTACTAAAATGATAATGGCTTTATAGGTAATACCACTATCAGAAACTGGAACTGTACCCCTATTAGATTCTGCTTTTTAACATCAAAGCTAAAGAATACTATGGGGATTCAAGGACAAAAACTCAGAAATATGAATTAAGATTATCAAGATCTAAGGGAAACAAGACCTTCGGTTTTGCTTCTCACAATCCTGTGGAAAACTTCACGTATATGGCGATCTAAATGATCCAATCCAGGCTTTACAGCTTCACAAACAACCTTAAGTTCACCAACCGTGCGCTTCACTAAACTTTCTGTTTCTGAATTCAATGGAAACTGCACAGATTCAGAGAGTGCATTCATATCTCTAACGCATTTTTCGATATCTTGAATTTCCTTCAGCAAACCAGGAGAATTTCTCCTACCCTGTTTCCTGGATTCCTCAATTATCTTGTCATGGAGAGAAAGAACTGGCGTTGCCCAAAGATACGTTTTTGACACGTAGAAACTTGCAGGCGGGCCACGATCTTGACATGGGATTGCTGCAACGAGAACCCACATCACGAAGAAGATGATGTGATTCATGGTGAAAACAGCAACGTTTAATCCATTAGTTGAAGCTGTTTCGTTGCTCTTTGGGAGTGCAATACTGCTACTAATTGCTTGCAATTGTTTAGCTGCAGACCAAGAACTCGAAACGCTCCATGAAAGTGACCTGAATTGACTGAAAGATTTCGGTTCTTTTTGCTTCGAAAATCGAAAGGAGCGGTTTCTGTGAGTATCCGCCGCGGAGGCGGAGTCTTTATCTTCTAACATTGCGATCGCTAAATCAACCAAAGCTTTCTTTGCACGGCGGAAATGGCCTTCTGCAATTATTCTCTGATTATCCAAAGCGCACAGAACAATTTCCAGGAACTTTAACCATTGTTTTATCTGTTCAATCCCTTCATTTACAGCGTTACAAACATCCAAAGCTCTGATAGTTCTGTCGTAGTAATCGGATACATATCGATTCATGGGAGGTCCGGCGAGGTTTCCTTTGTTATTAAAGAGAATGATTCTGAACTCTTCTAAGCAACAGAGAAATGTATCTAAAAGCTTCTGAATCCAAGCAAGAGATAAAAGCTCTTCGGATTCTGTAGGGATTAAGTTCAAAAATAGATCGCAGATATGCCTCTGAAAGTCGTCAAGTTCCGATTCATGAGTCGTGGAAGCGTCGCCGGAATCCATGGTAAATCACCGCCGTTAATCAGAATGTAAAGATTCCTCCCATTAACTGAATCCTGAAAGATCAAGAAGCAATGCAACAGCTATATTCAATCTAGAAACCACAGAATGCCCAATTCAGAATTCACTGAAAACCGCTAAAACAACAGAATAAAAGAAAGAGCAGAGGAAGGTTGAAAAATCATTCCAAGATTGAAGCTTCACGCAAATCAACAAAAACCCATGAATAGATCTTTACCAATGGGGGATAAAAGAAAAAGAAAAGAAACAAATTGTTGTCTGCGTGAATCAAGAAACATGAAAACAGAAAAAAAGGTTGATTGATACATTGAACCCTAATCAAAACTGGAGTTTTATAAACGAGTGGATGGAATTCGATGGCGTCTCTGATAGCGAAAGGTTTCGAAGCAAAAGCCACATTGATTAACAGAAGCCCATTAATGCGGAGTTTGGGTAAACAGATACAGCAATCCTAGTAGAATCCTCCATTAAAAAAACTGTAAATCTACGGCAGTGAAGAATTAAAGGTGAAAAAGTAAGACAATGGCCCAAGAAGAAGGCTGTGTTTGGAGAATCTCTCGTTTTGTTTCCCACGAAACCACAAACGCGCCTCGCTTTCTTACACAGCCTTTGCTTCGTCTTCACTATGACGACAACTTTTGTGTTATCATGATTTCCAATGTGATAACACAAAGTAGGTTTAATTGGATAAATAATTAGTAAAAAGTAGGTTTAATTATGTAAATGTAAACACCCAAATGTATAGATATTGCGATTATTATATATATTTCGATTTATGACAAAAAATGTAGGAAAATTGATAGCACTTTTTGAAAAATTGGGCTTGTGATTATTGGGCCTGTTGATGGCCTAATGCTTTCATATGGGCGGGTTTTTACAGCAAAATAATATTGGGGAACTAGCGGAATAAATGAATATCATCGGGACGTGTTTGTTATTTCTCTAGAATTCACCTACGAAAACCAAGAGTTAGGGTTTCTGTGCCTCATGTGTTGACGAAATTGTTTCTCCGATATCCTTGCTGCGCGTTGCCGAAGGTTAAAGTTATCATCATGTTTTAGTTATGAATACTGTTTTCTCGAGTGTAATTGAGAATCCTGGGCTTCTGATCATGTTTATTAGTGTTCGCTTTCACTATTATGTTTCCTACTGGTTCATCTGAAAATCGGGTTTGGGGATGACCTTGGTTTTATCATTTTTTTACTCGTGAATCTTTGTTTTATTATCAAATGGTCGTCTAAGTTTATGATCCTCCTTCTAAGTCAAATGGCTGTAAGGGTTGAAATAAAGGTTTCATTTTTTCGTGTCTCCTGCAGAGTGGATATGTCTCAGCAAGATGAATACCGTTGCTTTATTGGGAATCTTTCATGGTCAACATCTGATAGAAGTTTGAAAGAGGCATTTGAGAAATTTGGAAATATTATGGGTGCAAAGGTTAAACATCAATCATGCTCTTCGTCTACTTGCTTTTTACACAGAGTTTTCCGTTTTTATGCTTCCTATTTTATGAGCATTTTTTGTTACTTTCAATGCACCGTATCAGCTTTTCGAATGATTGATTCCACTCAGTGGAGTTTTGTAGTGAGGTTCAAGTGTGATATGTGCACGAGTTTATGGAACTGACCAGCCACTAAGCATTAATTCAATTGTAATGATGCGTCTATTTGCTCTAGACTCTAGGTTGAAAACTCAGATTTGGGGCCTTCATTTATAGAATAGATTGTATGATGCTGTGACATCCTGATGTACTCTTATTCACATCTTTGGGGCTTTTAAAAGCCTTTAGGTTGGATAAAACAGTGATCTCATGGTTTTCTTGCCTAAACAAGCATTGAACAATGAAAATATTCACCGTGCAGTAACCTCTCTTCCACTGCAACAAAATCATGTTGTTTGGCTGGTAGTTACCTATATGTTTAATGAAACATATACCGGATTTCCTGTCTTATATTTCCTTCCATATGTTTCAGTTTGTAATTTTATTTTTTTGAGTGCTGTTGCAGGAAGTTGGGACTTTGTGTTCTCTGTTCATGCCAAAGTTCTCTGGTCTGATATACTGTTGGAATGGATTTGCAATGTGCTGGGTTGATGATGTGGCAAATGTTAAATATAGCTGACTTTTGACGTTCATTATGTGTGCATAATTTGAAAATGGGCTATATAAAAGAATTTATTCGGTGAACTGGGTTGTGACTTGTGAGTAAGCTGGAATGATAATGCCTGAAAAGGTTTATCTTTCTGTTCTCCACGAGCCATGTTAAAAATGATCATCTTTTATTCATTTTTACCTCTAATTGTAAACAGTTGGTTTCTTTCATTATTAGGTTGTACTTGACAAGTTTTCCGGTCGCTCCCGTGGATTTGGATTTGTTACTTTTGATGAGGAGAAAGCTATGGAAGAAGCCATAAAAAAGATGAATGGTATAGACTTAGATGGAAGGGAAATCACCGTAGACAAAGCCCAACCTAACCAAGGAACTGGAAGAGATCGTGATGGAGAAAAGTACCGTGATCGTGATGGCGATAGAGATAGAGACCGTGATCGAGATAGAGGTCATGACCGTGACAGGGGAAGAAACCGTGACAGTGGTGGTGGTGGTGGTGACTGCTACAAGTGTGGAAAGCCTGGACATTTTGCTCGAGAATGTCCTTCCGGAGAAGGATCTAGAGGTGACCGATATGGTGGAAGGGATGACAGGTATGGCGGAAGCCGTGGTGGTCCAGACAGAAATGGAGATAGGTATGGTGGTGGTGGAAGAAGCAGGGACTCAAGTAGCCGTGGTGGATCAGGGTACGATAGGCACAACAGGGACCGATCCGGCCCGTATGAACGCCCTTAATGATAATGGTATGCATTATGCTAGTTCCTGGCTAAACTGTGAAATCTGCAGCTGAGCAAGGGAAAAGGTTTGTTGTCTCAACTCTCTTAAGAAAATCAAACTGTTATTTTCGTGCTGTGTTGTTCAACTCTTGTGTTTGGATTATGTCTCTTTCAACGTCGTCGTTTTATAATATTGTTAAGTTATATAATTTAATTGTTTTTCTTATCCAAATTTTTGTGGTTTTAATAATTTGATCTTCATAGATTGTCATGGCATATTGTGTGCTTAAGTTTGTAATATTTGTTAAATCATATTATAAAGTGGAAAAATTGAAGATTTTTTGTTGAAGATTTTAATTGTTAAATTTGAAAATTTTGATGAATCAGTATGTCAACAAACTAAATTTTTGTGCATTACAATTTGTAAAATATGAATATTAGTGTGTATTTTACATAAATTATATAATGCATAATTAGAATTTATAATTAGAATGTAGAATCAAAATGTATAATTAGAATATACATTCTGTAAATATAGAATTTGAATTGAGTTACAATATAAAAAATAATTATCTCTCTTTGTTATAAATATGAAATTATAATTTTAAACTAAAATAATATTTGTAAATACAAAATAAATTAATAACATTTTTTTTATTTAAAAAACATATATTAAAAAAAACAAAAATGTTGAAGACGATATCGTCAAATAAGAAACTCAACAAGTGATAAATAAATGCTAAATTATAGAAAAAAAATTTATTATTATGAAAACGATGAAAATTTGATTTAGAAAAAATACATATATATGAAAAATAGAGTGATGTTTGTTAGTAGCCCTCAAACTTTATAACAATGTAAAGACGGTTTCCCAAAATTTGTAAATTGTATACAAAACCTCGTAGTTAATATAATGTACGATGTTGGTCTCAATGTTTAAGTATTGTGTGGTTGGCCCCCGAACTTCCAAAAGAGTTTATATTGTTTTGTATTGATCAAATAACATTGAAAATATGAAATGACCATGTTTCTAAACTTTGAAAATTTTTAAAATAATGCATAAATTATCAAAACCACTTATACGAAAAACCATTACTATTTACTCGAGAGTCATTCTTGAATGACTTTGAAATTTCGATGGCTTTTCATGCAATTTACAAACTTTGGGGCATCGTCTTTACACTATTTGAAACATCAGGGGACAGTGCCGCAATTTTCTTGTGAAAAATAAGGAGTATAATGCATAATACATTTTCAAAATCAAGTATGAACTTGATTATGCATTATAGTTGAAAAATTAGAATGCATTATGATTATAATTTATAATTAGAATTTAAAATTGATATTATTCTGTTTCAAAAACAAATTATATATTCTATGATGCATAATTCATTTTCATAATTTATGCAGAACACAACTTTAGTTTTACAATCTTCATAATTTGTAATTGTCCTAGATCAAAATTAATGAAACTATAAATATTGTAATCAAATCTACGTTTAATATTTAAAATTTAAAGGATTATATGCAAGGAAGTCATATCAATAAATATACTGAATGATTATTACATTGATATTTTGATATATAATTGGTATACTATTATAGCTTCTTTGGTTATATGGAGCATTGATTAGGCCTTCACCAACGTTGGCCGTCCTGACGGGATACTCTTTTTCCTCATTTTTTAAAAATAAAAATAAAAAAAATTATTTTTAAAATAATTATAAGTGATGAGAACTTTAGGATCGGGTACCTTGTGATGGGTAAGACCCAACAACCTTTG
The DNA here is from genome assembly GCA_009725065.1 of Utricularia reniformis. Taxonomy (NCBI): domain Eukaryota; kingdom Viridiplantae; phylum Streptophyta; class Magnoliopsida; order Lamiales; family Lentibulariaceae; genus Utricularia; species Utricularia reniformis. The sequence continues at coordinate 552,116 of RWGZ01000133.1, forward strand.
GGCCGATTCAAATAGTGAAAACGAATTCCTACAGCCCATTTACACACTTAAGAAAGAGCGGCCCGATGTTCAACGAGAGGACCGAAGATGACCTTAACGAAATAAAGCGTTTTCTGCCAGCTGGCTCCTNTTATCCCGGTTTTTGACGCGGCCGCGACGAGTCTGCCTTTCGTCGCGAGTTGCTCCCTGCCGCGACGAGTCTGCCTTTCTGCACTATTCATTCGCGTCCAGTGCGACGTAACTACACATTCGATCGTTTTTCGATTCGTTTTCACTCGTTTCACCATTATCATCTCATTGTATTTGTATCACTTGATTTTTATAGTGAAAACCAAGGTAGAGCATCGCTCTCCCGAGGACGTAAGCCCACATATTGTGGGCCCAACCTCGTATATCGCTCGTGTCCCCACAACAACATAATTTACGAATTAATCATAAATTGACTGATCTAAGAATAAATATATAAAACATTTTTAGATAAGATCAATATCAGAACCGAGTTCGTTTGTTAAACGAACCGGACGACTATTGGTACCCCCTAAAAAGGGACCATAACAGTTTGGCGCCGTCCGTGGGGACGATTCTCTAATCCCATTTGAGTTTTCTACCAGGGATAGGATAATCAAAGGCATGGCGACTGGAACTCCAAAAATGATAGTGACGTGCTTCCCGACAGTCTCCCAGCACCAACATTCACTTTACAGGTTCTGGAAGCTGTCGTCAGGAAGGTGGTACTGGAAATTACGTCGGAGAAAAGTGGAACAGAACCACCGGCTGTATCAAGCCCTGTTCCCAAAAGCAGAGAATACGAGAGTGATCCTGACGAGCGCAGCACCGATGAAGAAGAAATTATCAGGCGTGGCGTGACAATGAGGAGGCCTAGATATCGGTCTACACCTCCTCCCCCAACCAGAGCTCTAACTCCCGCTCCTGGAAATGATCAGGAGCAGATGCAGCTACGAATTGATGAGCTCACCAGGGAGTTGGAGAGCATGCGTGCGCTGAGGGATTGCGAACCTAATTTGGGACGCAATCCATGTTTATTTAACAGGGCCATGGAGGCCCCTATCAGGAGAAGTAAGGATGATGACTGGTGGCATAATTTGCATGCGGTCCAGACATCATCTCATCAATCTGAAGGCGTATCAGCCGCCTTGGGAGATTTGATGCTCCCCTTTTCTGAAGAGATCTGGGCGGCAGTCCCAGATCGGCATTATCGCAACCCCAAGGGGTTGCCGACATTTCGTGTTGATGGTGATCCAATCGATCACGTTGCCGATTTCGAACTACGAATGGGAACGGTTCCGGCATCAGATTCGCTGAAGTGCCGCATCTTCGCGGCAGGATTACAAGGCGACGCCCGAACGTGGTTTAAAAATTTGCCGGCCCGATCCATACAGTCGTATGACGGATTTATTTTGGCCTTCTCTGAGCAATTTGCTCCAAATGTAGGACCGCCCCGAAGCAGACAGGAACTATATCAGCTAAAGTATATCCCGGCAAAGATGAGCCTTCGGTCATTCATGGAGAAATTCAACAGGACCGCCCGGGGTATCAAGCTCGAGCTCCGGGATAAAATCGATATTCTACAGCAGGTCCTAGGATCGTGCGGCCTTTCGGCCAGTTTGGTAAAGAGCCCACCATCCACATTGGGAAAACTTCTTCAGAAAATCAACAAGTATATTAAGGTGGATGAAGCGCTGGGGCTGGGTTATCTGAAATCTAACGGGATTTCTGAACCAGCAGGTGATCATAGGGTTTCCTACCCTAAGAAGAAGTCGCGAGAAGTAGCGGCTGTAAGCGAGAAAGACGTTCCCCCGAAGCAAGAGGACAATCGGGTGTATTGCGAGCTTCATCATAATCGCGATCACCCGACCCTGAAGTGCCCGCTATTGAAAGAGACAGTAGAGGCAATGAGTAAAAAAAACCTGACCGGAATGGTCAGAAGGGCAAGCGAGCAGAATCCCCCCAAAAGGGCCACCAAGGTGACGATCGTCACAGGCCGCGGGGAAGAGATAATCGAGGACAACCCCGAAATTATAACGATCGGACGGAGGACCGAAGGTCTCCTCCGCTAGAACAAGAAAGAGGCCAATACGATCGTGAGAATCGTGGTCAGGGCCGAAGAAGAAGATGGCGGGGCCGTGGCGGCAGAGCCCCGCATAATGAGGGTGGGAGACAGGAGCAGGCTGCTCCCCCACTTGCGGAAACTGGTGCCCAACCTCCTCGAAATGAGGCGGCAACCAGAGAAGTGGCCGGAGATATTTATGTTATCTTCGGAGGATTGAGAATAAATAAATCGGTCCGGGACCGAAAGAGAACTGCGCGCGGAGACTCTGCTGAGAGCTCCGAGTCTGTGGCGCTGGTGAAATATGATCCCATGGAGCGGTCCTCCTTCTTCAGAGAGGACATTACTTTCACCCTGGCTGATCGGGAAGGGATCATGGATCCATGTGACGATCCCCTTACCATCACTGGGATCATTGGGAATCGCCGTGTCCACAGAATCTTAGTGGACACTGGGGCCTCGTGCAATCTGATGAAGCTGGAGGTCGCTGAAATGTTGGGAGCTGCTCCTCACGATCTCCCGATCGCCAACATAACTCTTTAGTCGTTCGACCAAAGGAGCGTTATTCCGTGCGGGAAGATGTTATTCCCCGTTACCCTTGGAGAGCCATCCAAGGACCGCTCTGAAGACCTGGAATTCATTATCGTTGAAGTCGACTTGGCTTACAACGCTATTATCGGACGGACCGGCCTTAGTAAGTTTTAGGCGGTCCAATCTACTTATCACATGATGCTCAAATTCCTCTCCATTCATGGAGTTATTTCGTTTAAGGGGATCAGAAAGTAGCTAGGCAATGCTACATGAGCTCGTGCGGAACTTTGGCACCGGTTAAAAGAGCCCGGGTGAATCTGCTGGAAGAGTTGCCGCACCCGAGGCAAGCAATGGAACCCGTAGGGTTCAAATTGATTAACCTGGTTGAGGATGACTCAACTAAGACAACTCGCATAGGGCGCATCTAGCCCCTGACTTTGAGAAAGAACTGATCCACTTACTGAGAAGCCATGTGGATATATTTTCTTGGACCCCGGATGATGTTCCGCGGATTGACCGATTCGATAGTGAACATCGGATCAACACTGAGCCAGGAACGAAGCCCGTTAGATAGAAAAGAAGACGCTATTCTCCTGAGAAGATCGAGATTATCCGGGCTGAAGTGAATAAGCTGCTACGGTCGGGATTTATCAAAGAAATCCACTATACTGAATGGATTGCAAACCCAGTGGTGGTTTCCAAACCGGATGGGAAATGTCGAATGTGCATCGACTATCGACTTTACCGATGTTAACAAAAGCTGTGAGTTAGACCCTTTCCCATTGCCGCACATCGACCGACTGGTAGATGCTATTTCTGGTAGCACCATGATGAGTACCATGGATGCTTATTCTGGATATCACCATATCTTCTTGGCTGAGGAAGATCAGAATAAATCATCATTCATGACCGAAGATGGAGTCTAATGTTATATGGTTATGCAATTCGGACTCAAAAATGCTGAAGCAACATACCAAAGGTTGGTCAATAAGATTTTTAGAGAGTTGATTGGTCATATGATGGAAGTGTATGTTGACGATATGATTGTAAAATCTATGAATGATGAAGACCACCTTTCTTATTTGTCTCGTTGTTTCGAAGTATGCTGAAAATATAAGCTCAAACTAAATCCAAACAAGTGCTGCTTCGGGATCCGAAGTGGAAAATTCTTAGGATATTATGTTTCAGAGAAAGGCATAGAGGTCAACCCTGAAAAGGTGCAATCTATCATTGATATGCAACCTCTGAGAAACAAAAGAGAGTTTCAAAGGCTTACTGGCCGACTAGCCGCGCTGAGCATGTTTATTTCAAAATCCATAGACCGGGCCTTACATTTTTTCAGAGTGCTAAGAAAAGCAAGCCGTATGGATTGGACCGAAGAATGCGATCGGGCCTTCTCCAAGCTAAAGACTTATTTAAGCACTCCCCCGGTGATGGTAAGTCCAACTTGTGATGAACTTTTGGGGTTATATCTTGCGGTATCCGAAGTTGCCGTCAGCGTAGCTCTAGTGACCATACGAGATGACATTCATAGACCTGTTTATTATGTCAGTCATTCTCTAGTATCTGCTGAAACCAGGTATTCCACCTTGGAGAAATTCATGCTAGCTTTGAAGAAAATTGTATCCAAGTTGAAGCATTACTTCGAAGGCCTAACGGTCTATGTCTATACGGATCAGCCTCTGAAAGTACTCCTTAAACATAAGGATTTGAATGAGAGATTGGTCAAATGGGCTATCAAACTCAGCGCTATGTATCTGGAATTCATGCCCCAAAGGACGATCAAAGCTCAGGTTCTAGCCGATTTTGTGGTTGAAATGACCCAATCGGCCATCTATCTTAACCAAGATGATGATCGATGGACGATACACGTAGATGGATCAACCTTCAGGGGAAGAGGAGCGGGCATTGCCCTGACAACGGTGCAAGGTGACCTTATTCATTCCGCAGTCAAATTTTCATTTGCTGGAACAAATAATGTGGTGGAATATGAGGCAGTATTATCAGGAATGGCCCTGGCTCGAAAAATGGGAGTTATCAGAGTACGAATGTTCTCAGACTCGAAGTTAGTAGTATAACAGTTCGCAGGGAGATTCGAAACACATGACTCGATGATGAAGTTGTATTGCGCTAAAGTTCTGGAGTTATCCAAGAAGTTCAATGAGTTCTCTCTTGACCATATACCACGAGAACAAAACAAGGTTGCCGATGCACTCGCCAGATTGGCTTCGGGCATACCCGACATAGAGCCAGCACTATTTCGGTCCAGATTCAGGACCGACCTTCGGTTGAGATTTCAGTGACCAAACAGTCTATCGAAGAGATCGGGGCTCTATACCATGAACTCCAGGGCTTGAACATTAACGCTACTCAATCTCCGGGAGAACCCAATTGGATGGACTTCTTTATTAAATACCTCTCAAACGGATATCTTCCTGAAGATAAGTCTGAAGCTATGAAAATAGAGGTCCAGGCTAAGAGATTCACCTTATTCGACGTACGCTTGTTTAAAAAGAGTTTTGAGGGCCCACTTCTGCGATGTTTATCTCCTATTGAGGCTGAAGCCGTCATGATTTATGCTCATGAAGGGATATGCGGCATTCATTCAGGGGCTCGATCTTTATACCACCGCATTATTAGAGCCGGGTATTTTTGGCCAACATTGCTCGCTGATGCCAAGCAATACACTAAGCGTTGCGCCATATGTTAATACCACGCTCCACTCCCGCAATTGCCTGGGGCTCCCCTATCGATTACCCCATTACCTTGTCCGTTTGACAGATAGGGGATCGACATCCTCGGACCTTTTCCCCGGTCCATAAGGCAAAGAAAATTTTGTATCGTGGCGGTGGAGTATTATTCGAAGTGGATCGAAGCAGAAGCAGTAGCCATCATCTCGGAAAAAGTGGTCAAGCACTTTATATGGCGAAATATTGTGAGCCGCTTCGGGATTCCCCGAGCGCTCGTATCTGATAATGAGACTCAGTTCCGCGGAAAGAGCATACGGGATCTATGCACCAAGTTGGGCGTCATCCAGCATTTCTCGTCAGTAGCCCATCCCCAAACTAAGGGACTTACGGAGGTATATAATAAGGTTATCCTGAAGGGATTGAAAACCAAGTTAGAAGATTTTGGAGGTAAATAGCTCGAACACATCTATGAGGTCCTATGGGCATACCGAACTACACCTCGCTCAACAACCCAAGAATCACCTTTCTCATTGGTGTATGGGACCGAAGCTGTTAGCCCGGTGGAGGTGGCCATCCGATCACCTCGGATATCTCAATACGATGAGCATATGAATGGTGAAAGGAAGTTATTGGATCTCGAGATGATCGAAGAAAAGAGATATGCAATCTATGCACGGATGTGTGCTTATCAGCGAACTATGGAACGGGCCCATAAATTTCTCCCAAGGGAATTCTTTGAAGGCGATCTCGTCCTTAGAAGCATTAAGGTGCAGAGGAACGTTGGAAAGCTGGATAGAAATTGGGAGGGACCGTATCGAATATCGAAGAAAATGGAATCAGTTGCGTATAAACTTGAAACATCGGATGGTATAGAGGTCCACCGAACTTGGAATGTCATGAATTTAAGGCGATATTTATTGTGAATCTTCGATTAATATGTTTGACTCAATGAAATACATTATCTTAAACGTAAGTAGAAACAATAAGTACAAATACAAACTATTTCTAATGGATTGATGGACCGATCTTGAAGTTGGGTGGAGTAGGACGAATCTGGACTGGTGACCGAAGCTTCTTGTCCGCAAGGCTCCCAAGTTGTAGTGACCGCTCTGACGAGTCAGATGCTCCTGCACTTGCCCAGCCCCATGGATGAGTTGTCATTCTCTCAGAACTCATTACGAACTAAAACACTCCCTTCAACGACATTCAGTCTTTAGGAATGACCCTTTGTACCTATGACATCTGCTACGATAAAAGGAATGATAGTCAACATATAGAGACATAAGATCGGTCATAATATAAGACGTATTATGAACAAAGCTTGGCCAACAAAACCTAAGGGACTTTATTAGAACCGAGGTTCAGCCGAAGCTTGTAAAGACTCATATTAAACGCAGACTACGCCTATCCAATCAAGTATTGACTCCAAGGACGGAATAAGAGTGACCCATACACCATGTCAAACGACCGATCCAATCAGAATTGATATGAATAAACTAAACATAACGTCTGTGACTGATAGTTAACTACCTATAAGAGTCCCCGATCTTATACTTAGTGATTAAAACAACTTCGTTAAAGTAAGACTTATTAGTTTACTTAGAAGTTAGTTATGTCACCTTGTTCTGGTGATTAAAATAATCAAAGCTGAAGAAAAAATCTTTATACTGAATAAAGAGTAAGGCAGATACAAAGTAATGACTAGATCTAAATAATCTGTCATTCCTCTTTATCTTCCACTTCGGGCTTCTGGGGTTCGGTCCGGGCCGCGAGCCGTTTCAATTCTTCTTCTTGATCGGCCACCTTCTGGTTGACCGTTCTCTCCATCTCTTCAAAGAGATAGAAGAAAGGGTCTTCTTCCAGAACAGGTTCTTCCAATGTCGGAATAACCTGAAACTTGCCATCTCTTTCAAGTGGCTCGATCATCTTACATCGCTCGTCCGAAGGGGAAAGCCTGAACTGCTGAATAACTTGCTCTCGCATGTTATCCANCGGGTCGAGATATTAATATTTAAAGAATAACAAAGATAAAAATATAACTTAAATATACGTTATTAAGTTTCAAATGTAATTGGCTCATACACTAAGGGAAAGATCGGTCACCTGGACTCTCACTATCTACATGTACGGTCCCTTATTCTCATGAATGTGCAAACATCATATGATCGGCCTTGTATCACCTCTACGATTGGCAATCAAGCCCGAGGGGCTAGTGATGAGAACTTTAGGATCGGGTACCTTGTGATGGGTAAGGCCCAGCAACCGTTGGGCCGATTCAAATAGTGAAAACGAATTCCTACAGCCCATTTACACACTTAAGAAAGAGCGGCCTAATGTTCAACGAGAGGACCGAAGATGACCTTAACGAAATAGAGCGTTTTCTGCCAGTTGGCTCCTGGGTTCGGTTCGAACGGTTACAAACTCACGTTTTCAACGCTTCGGGCCTTCCCACGTTTACCACGCTTCGGGCCCAATCACGCAGACCACGCTTCGGTCCCAACCTCGTTTTACATCCCGCGATAAAACCTCTAACAAACCTGTCAGATGCAGTTATAGAGCGTGATTTACACACGCTATGAACTCTATAAATACAGGGTAAGACGACGGAAATAGAGGACCCTTTGGACGCGTAAGAACAGGCCGTTACCCTGCCGGAGTTCTTATTGCTTTATTTTCCTTATCATTTTCATTTAGCCTCTGCTGTATTGATTATGAATTATTCGATTAGTGAACAGGCTAAGAGCATAATCTGCTCTTAGTCAAGTTATTTTCACCCCAATTCCTGGGGTTTCCACTATACATCGCTGTGTATTTACTTATTTCCAGCTTTTAATCGTCTTCCACATCTAAAACAAATCAGAATCGAGTTCGTTTGCTAAACGAACCAGATGACTGTTGGTACCCCTAAAAAGGGACCATAACAATAAGATATAAACATTTGTAGTAGATTAGTATAATAATTTTATAGATAATATTATGATTCTAAAATATTTGATGTGTAAAAAGTAATATTAAAAAATTATAAGTTTCCAGATATGATTATAGGAATAAGAGGAAAGTTGTTTATAAAATTAAACAATGATAATATGTATTGAGAGAAAGATGATATGAATGAGAGAATGAAATTTCCGGACGTACATTATTATGGATGATCTTATGGATTAACCTATATCCTAAGGCTACATAAGACAAGAGGGGGGGTCAATTTTTATGGGCCAGGCCCATTAGTCAGTATGAAATACCGAAACCCAGTTTAAGCTTTAGCGGTTTTCATGGCGTTAATTTCAGATAGGATGAAGCAAGCAATCGCCTTGGACTATTGCCTGCATTGGCACGTTGATTTGATAGTGGACATTCATTCGCATCATGTTCTGATTGTATTTCAACAAAATCTACATGAATTCGTCCGAGATTGATGCCCTTTCGAGAAGATGACGAAGATGTTACGTTGGATTAGGCATTGGCGCATCTGCCCTTAAACGGAATTTTCGAGCAACGAGGTAGAAAGAAACTTTAAATTCAGCATCATACAATTGAGATTAAACAATTTCAAATGTTTTCTTTGATGGTACGTTGTATTTTGGTATTTTGCAAAAACCGGAGCAAAATCAAGTTTTGAGGGTCTCCACTCTCCAGTTGCTCGAGATTGTAAGTAGAAACAGGAATCGTACAGCAGACATAAATTTATACGAATTTAACTTTTAAAAATTGTGCTTAGTTTAATTAATCAAAGTTAGAATATATGTTTAGTATAATAGATGTTTATGAAGTAGTGGCGTAGGGAAGATTCTGCAGCATAAATGTGGCTAACTTTTGGAGAAGACGAGTACCATAAAAACATAGTTATCAAGCTACTTTTTATATGATGGGAATGAATTCTTTCTTTAGAGAGTTGTGCCATTACCGAAAGTAACGTTGCTATGTCTATAAATTATGTTGTTTAGCTGAGGACATAAAAACAAACCTTTTGTATGGTTTAAAGATCCTCCATTTGGTGCAAAATGGAAGCAATGAAGCGTAATCTGCCATTGATTACAATGATCTTTATTCAGTTTTTTTATGCAGGAATGTTTCTTTTGAGCAAAGCAGCTATCTCTTCCGGCTTGAAACCTCCTGTTTATGTGTTCTATCGACAAGCTATGGCTACTCTATTTTTGGCTCCTTTCGCCTACTTCTCCGAGAGGTTGTCTACCTTGTTTCATTCTTTTTTTTTGTTTTTTCACCAAGCCTTGTGTAATAATACAGTCATTGGCTTAACTGAATTTTCAGGAAAGTGTCTACTTCTCTTACATGCTTGTTGATGTTCAAGATCTTCATAGTTTCTATTTTCGGGTACGTTATCGTACATGTCCAACTGTTGATTGAAATTCTGATTCTTGAAATTTACTTTTGCTTAAATATGAACAATTGTCCCACTTCCGAAGAGGGATGTAAGTTGGATTGGTTTATAAGAGATTATGGACAATTGTAAATGTCTTGTTCAAGTCTTTTAAGGTGTGATCTTATCATCTTATACATTATATCCGAGCCCGCTCCTCACATGAAATTGACCCGTCTCATTTAACAACTTTATTCCTACATGAAGGATGGCATTGGCTCTTAATCTCCACTTCATCGCATTCAAATATGTCACCGCAACTTTCGCAACAGCATCAACCAACACCATCCCGGCTATGGTCTTCATCATCGCCATCGTCCTAAGGTAACTAAATCCACCCTCTCTTTCAATTCCTCCACAAAAAAACTTACTCCTCAACATCAGAACAAACATTTAGGATTGAAAAACTCGATATCATGAAACTCCAAGGACAGGTTAAGGTTTTAGGTACAGCCCTCTGTATCTCAGGATCAATGGTGTACACTTTTTACAAGGGACCTCCTTTGTATTTAGGAACTGAAAAGGAAGGTAAATAGTTTACATAATAATCAACAAGCCCTTTTAATCATTCATTCATTCAAATAGGTACGAAGTCTATACCGAACAGCCCCACGGCAGAAGAATGGGTAAAGGGCTCTATTTTATTGCTTGCCTCTGCAGCTTCTTTTGCAGCTTGGCTAGTGATGCAGGTTTGTTTAACTAACACAAGGTTAAAGATGATTAACTAATGATCTTAAATGTTGTTGTTGATGATGATCAGAGTCCCATTTTAAAGGAATTTCCTGCAAGGTTACGATTAACAGTCATGGAAATCGGATTTAGCTGCATACCGACAGCGATCTACGGTGCGATTGGTGAGAGAGATATATCTAAGTGGAAGTTGTCATGGGATTTCAACTTACTTTCCATAGCTTATTGTGTACATATCTTTCTCTAATCTCTTCTCCTCTCTTTTTGGTTCTTTTGTATTTGTTGTTAATGAAATGGCATTTGCAGGGAATTGTTGTGACTGCCGTTTCATATACACTGGTGATTTGGGTTGTTGAGATAAAAGGTCCTATTTTTCCATCAATTTTCAGCCCGTTGACGTTAGTTTTAACGGCCGTTTTCTCTACGCTTTGGTTTCATGAAGCTTTCTACCTCGGAAGGTATGCCAAATTGCCAATTACAAAAACTAAGTTTTTTTTCATGATTTTATATCGGTAGATACGTCAAATACCGATATCATTAGGAGTCGGATTCTGGGTTTTTTCTTATCCGACCTTAAAAAATATAATAAAAATCAATCATCTAAATATGAAAACATTGGTTTTTTATGTTTTTTTGTGAGTTACTAAAAAGAAATATTTAGTAAATAAATTAGAATTTTACAATTGAGGTTTATTCCGTTTTAATAATTAGTAAATAATAACATATTAATGAGGGGATTTGACAATAGTTTGATGATTAGGTGAATATTCTAGTTAAATTAACAATTTGTAGGTGAGAATATTGGTTCATTATCGTATATTTAGTATTTTTTTATAAAATGATTGAATTTGGTAAAAAAAGGAGGATTTTACAAATACGTGTTTTTTCATTTTAATTGTTGTGTTATGATAATGCAGTGTGGTGGGAGGTGTATTGCTTGTTGGTGGGCTTTATGCTTTCTTATGGGGTGAGAGCAAAGAGTCCCATAAAAGTAATGGGCCTAAACATGATGAAGCCCATTTAGAATCTGTGGTCTCGGAGAATTAAGTGATTGGCCTGGCCCATCAGTTACTCTGTTTTGTGATTCCCAATGGGAATTTTGTATGTATTTTCTTTTGATTGAATCATCATAATTCCTTGTTCCTACATAATGTGTGAATTGTGTAATATTTATCATTAAATTGGCATTCAACACATAACACACATCTATTCTAACCAATATTTAAATTTCGGGGAAATTTCAAATTTCTTTTTTTACATAAATAAATGTCATTTTGGCCAAAATAATAGTATTGGGTCGGGTGGATATGTCGGGTTTTTATATTTATGATTTCAAAATCAATTTAGAGTTAATAATTCATCAGATTTTGCTCATTAATTTGGCAACTTACGACGTAAGAAATTCTTCACCTATCTATTATATTTGCTTACAAGCTATCTTTTTAAACCGGTTTGATAGATCGAACCGGAAATCTTCCGGTTCAGTAGAACCAGTACGAACTGTTGCTCAAACCGTAATGAACCGTAAATATTTTAAAATATCATTCTATTTGAACTGAACCGTAAAATCTTCGGTTCACTAAAAACCGGTTCGAGCCGACGGTTCAACCCGCGATTTTAAAACATAGCTTACAAGTTTACTGATATAAAAAACCTAAATTTAAGAATGAGATATTGAGGTGGTGTTAGATAATAAATGTTAAAGATAACTATAAAATGACTAGTGTATTTCTTCTTTGGACGTCCAATCAAAGAAAAATGTAAATTTATGGGTAGATTAGGCTACCAAAATTTCACAGAACTATTTTGCTTTTCGCTCAAATTTCGGATTTCGGTTTGAAACCGATATCTAAAATTTTCCGAAATTAAAACATTGATTCTAACTATGAGTGGGAAAACGTTATGTCGAATCAGTTAACTTACCGAACTGATCATCTTTGGTTAATTTTGGTTTCGATTAATCGGATTCCAATTGGTTTACCGACTACTAATATGTATACCCTAGTTAATCGGTTTTTATATAAGTTATCGGTTAATTGGTATATCTTACTAATTATTAAGATATGTCCAGCTATGTCCACCCGAAAACTTCATTCTCTCATTCACATCAGCTTTCTCTATGTACGCATCATCATTTTTTATTTTTATAAATAACTTTACTCTCATCCCTACAACAATGTCCGGACACTTATCATTTATATTTTTTTATATATCATCGTAATTAATTAAATATTAATTATTTGTAATGATATTTTTATTATATAAATCACAATTATATGTTAAATTGATAGTTGTGATTTTTCGAGTGTGAAACATTTTAGAATTTTGACTAATTTGTTATTGTATTTTCTAAACTAAAAGTCTAAAAGTGTAATAGATCGTTAAAAATTAAAACTTATGAACTATAACCAGATACCTGATAACCCAAACCAAATAAAATCGACGACGAATTGATATGATTTTTGTTACGTAAAATCATAATTAAATATTAATTAATCGAATCGATTAAAACTAATGCATAGGTAAATCGATCATTTTCACACACCTTGTATCAAACAATCGAAATATTATGAATAAAATTAATATATAAATTATTATAAATTTTTGAATAATTATAATTTTTTTAAAACCTTGAGGAAAGAGAGTGGAGAGTACTCTCCTCAAAACACTTCAGGGAATATAATGTGAGATGTCAGGAAGAAACCCAGTTGATTAATAAAAGATCTAAACTAAACTGTTTAAACAAATCCGTTAAGGTCGTTAAATCAATAAACCGATTGTTACCCATCTAAATTTAACAATTATCTTAAACTTTAAACCCTAAAAACATAGATAAAATTATATACATATTATTCTTTTAGAAGACCCCATTATTGCATTTGGATCCCAATCTACTAATAAAAAAATAAAAAATACCTCATTTATAATCTGTTTCAAGAAATTGCTTTCCAAAAAGAAGTGTTTAAAATAGTCAAAATAATTGGCCTTGCTTCCATTGTCAAGATTCTTCATTGGGTCTTTTTCAAGTGAAATTTAAATAATTTATACAATCAAGTAATATCATTTATTATTAAACAAATATTTTAATACTATTCATTTCTTTTATTAAAATTTCCCATAACAGAACTACCAATTTTTAAATTTCGACGAACTTTCGAAATTTTTTGTGAAATTCGATTATGAGTGAAATAAAATTTATTTCGACCGAAGTTTGTAAAATTTGACTGGTCGCGTTTTTGTCAATCGAATGGTATATTACAAAATTTTATTTCATAATTTTATAATAAATATTGATTTTAAATAATCAATTTTAAATTAAAATTTGAACGTAAAATAATTTATATTTCAATTATCATAAAAATAATACTGAAAATTATATTATATTAAAAATAAAAATCATGAATTATTGTTTTAATAGTATGACCGAAATTTTCACAAAATTTTTAACGTTTCCCCATAATTTCATTTTTATGTTCCAATCTGAAATTTACCCATAATTAAACATTAACAACTATAATGTCATACCTGTAACACCGGCGAAAAATTTACTATACCACTGTTAGTGGTACAGTATTAAAATGACATGTTTTAAAATATCAGTATTATTGGCATTATTATTTTTTATAAAATTTAAAAGAAAAATATAAAATTTTGACTTAAAACTTGTAATATTAAAGTTATTTTGGAAATCAACTCTAATTATTGCACTTCTGGTGTAGCCATTATGATCAATATACCGACTTATATAAATCATTAAATAATTGATTTTTATGAAATAATAATATAAAAATCCCTTTTACGATTATTGGAAAGGAATCCACTTATTGTACCGTAGCCAGTAGCCACACCTCCTTCACGCAACCCCACCTTGATGCCTATATCGTTGAACCGGAAAATACCTCATTCTTTAAGAATCGGTTCAAATGTGTTTCAAAATGTTTGAACCGTAAAATTAAAAAACTATTTAATTTATTTATAACTTCTATATTACCAATATAATATTGTATTAGTTACATAAAGGGTTTGTTTGTTTGATACCGCGATCAAAACAACGGTGAGCCGCGGTAAGATGTTCAAATCGTGATTTTTTTAATGCACACAAAACATAAGCTTAATTGCGATTTGATAATCGTTAAAAAATCACGATATCATCACATATGTTAAAACCAACTGAGACCTCATCGTGATTTTGGAAAAGACGTATTTACCCTTACTTCTATTAATTATAATATAACTATATTTATTATTATATATATATAAGTGTATATTAGTATTTTTATATAAATCACGATCATAATACCGCAATTTTACCAAATATACTTAAAAATTCACGATCATCATATCTCACCACACCTAAAAGTATATGTAAAATAGATTCTCATCATGTACATCGAAAATCACATTATGAAACAAAATAATACCGTGCAAAAAGAAATACTCGAACAAAAACAAGAAAGAATGAGAATTCAGAAGAATGAACATAAGTTTGTGAAAATTGAATCAATTTTCGATTAGAAACAGAGACAATCGTAAAAATTCAAAATTAGAAAACTCCAATTTGAATGGAACCATGAATAAACATTTCACTATCGAACCGGTTAAACAGCGGTTTGAAAACATAGGTTTCTATATATGGGCAAGGGTCAATTACCTTCTCCTTCATTGCATTTCATTTCTTACTTTCTTCTCAACACGTACTACTTCACCATTGAAGAACAAGAGGAGAACTTTAGTCGTCTTGTTACCGCACTAAAAAAGCCGGGATTCGAAGCTTTCAATCATCGGTTCGAGCGACTAGTGCACCATACAGGAAACCGAGTAAGAAAATCTCATTCTCGAGCTTCTTGTTCAAACGTACATAACACATTTGTGGTTCACTTCAATTTCTTTTTAGAATTCAATGGCTGAACGCTTGTCACTTACCGTCGATGAACTTGCCGGGTCTAAAACATTCCTCTTCGGTTCTTCTTCTTCGTCGTATTCTTCTTCTATACCTTGTACTAATGACAAGGTTCGTCATATTGCATTAATTGAGAAAATAACGTCCTTAGTTCGATGATTTTATCATTTTTAGTCCACAAATAACGTGTTTTACATTCCGCAAAACACGTTTTAAGCCATCAAAACACGTAGAGTTATCTCGTAACTTGTTTTTTCAGATACCACAACTCGAAGTAAAGGAACCATTGAGCGAAAAAAAAGATGAAGAAGAAGAAGATCTTCCTTATCTCACAAAAGAACCCTATTTTGACATGATCATGACTGCAACTCATATCTACAAACCATTCTCACTTGTAAGAAATCTCTCTTTCAATCACTAAAATTTCGGTAAAATCTTGGTCGAAATCAAAATTAGAAATATTAATTTTAATATTAGTATTCAAAAATACAAAATTAGAAATATTAATTATCAAATGTAGCTGTTTTGAATTATAATATTTTAAATATTGAACTAGATCTTATAAGTAATATTGATTTTAAATAATCAATTTTAAGTTGAAATTATATTTTATATATCTATATTTCGTGTGAATAAATTAATTATAAATATGTTTAGTATATTCAAAAATAAATTTAACTCAAAAAGTTGATATTAAATAGTATGACCTTTTTCGTTCCAAATCGAAATCTAAAATTTATCCGAAATAAAAACATTGCTTTAGATGCCACTATATTGATGAAAAATGATTAAAAAATTGTATTCCATAATATATAAATAATAACAATTATTTATAATTGATGTTTTAATCATTATATTATCTATTTATTTAACTTATTTGGACCAAAATCTTCAATTGTGTATCTCTTTAACAGTTTCTACCAATGAAGATTGTGCAAAAGCTTGATTTTAAAGAGGATATTGAAACAAAACTGAGATTTGGAAGAAAAACTTGGACGGTATGTTATAAGGGTAAAGTGGTTCGTCGAAGATTACATGGATGGAAACACTTTGTTCTTGATAATAACCTCAAAATCGGAGACGCATGTGTTTTCGAAATGCAGGAGTGTAGTCGAAAATTAATTGTGTTTCGGGTTATGATTTTGAGGAACGAGTTGCCTATCAAGCTACTTCGACAAGGTCCTCATGGATTGCAACGAAATCCTATCGTATTTGATGAAGAAAAGCAAGATTGAGCTCAAGCTAAGAAATCTTTAATGCACTAGTCTAATATGTTTAGGATATGTTTCTATTAGTACTTGTCTAATATTGTGCAAATCAAGCACATTATTACATGATTATATAATGTTAGTTTATGGAACACAAAACTTGTTAAAAAATATCCTTAATTATTGTTATGAAATTTAAATAAATTATAGGGTTTAACATATAACCACAAAATTGTATGTTGATGAATTATATTTAATATGAGACTCAATTGGGAAGTTAGCCGTGGAACAACGATTGTTTGATTTATCTTTTTAATATTAAGTTATGATGAGATATAATAATCATGAATTTATAAATATGTTTGGTAAAATTATGATATATTGGTCGTGATTTATTTAAAAATAATAATATACTCTTATATATAAACTATAATAACATAAATTATATTATAATTATTAGAAGTAAAAGTAAATTAGACATTTTTTATATTGCGAATATGTCACATGTGGTTTTAGTACGGGTGACGATATCGTGATTTGTTAGCAATGAACACACCGAAAATTTGCTTTTGTTTTGTATATATTTAAAAAATCACGATTTGAGTATCTCGTCATACCTCACCGTACTTTTAATCATGGAACCAAACATACCGATACTGATCTTAAATTTATAGATATGCTTAGTAAAATTGTGTTATCTTGATCACAATTTTTGTAAAAATACTAATATGTTTTTATATATAAATGAATTATTTTAAAATCTCGATGATATCACAACTTGTTTAAATACGGTGATTAAATTGTGATTTTTTAGCGATGACTGCATCATTATTTTGCTTTTTTGTGTACGTTGAAAATCACGATTTGAAAATCTCACCGTATTTTACCGCTATTTTAATCGTAGAACTAAACAAACATACTATGTACTGAATTTAGTGAGATATAATGGTTAAATGAAAGATTAAATTATAATGAATTTTTAAACATGTGTAATAAAATTGTGTTATTATATTCATATATAAAAATACTACTATTATCTTGGTTATTGGACATGTTACTATAGCTATTTCTCAAATCATAATGTTATCATATTTACTTTTATTAAAGATGATAAAAAATATTTTTTTTGTGATGAATGGATCATAATTTTATTTTTATTTTTATTTTGTGTATGTTAGAAATAAATGTGATGATCCTTTGACAAAGTCAAACTCAAATCCACATTTATAATACATCGGCAAAAATAGTTAGTAGATATCACATTCATCGATCACGGTTGTTTCCGGTAGTTAAACATTTTCCGGCGGGTAGAAGAAAGTGAGGAAAGACGTGTCGTCTCCTCAACCAGATAACTTTCTATGGATTTCGGAGAACGCCCATCTGTAAAATCGCCAAAACCGGAGCTTCTCGGACCACGGCCGGCTCCGATTAAAGTAAGCAAAGATTCCCATAAGATTAAAAAGCCGCCGCCGAGGCCGCCGGTGATAATATACGCAGTATCTCCAAAGATCATCTACGCAGAAGCTAATGAATTCATGTCTCTTGTTCAACGTTTGACTGGCCAAGCCTCTTCAGTTCCTCTATCTGAAAAACCTTCTTCGTCCATCGCTTTCAAGAACAACGCCGGCGCTATGTCTCCGGCAGCCATGATCGCCTCCATCGAGAAAACAAAGCTACAAGCTCCGGTTTATGAACAAAATCTAGAGTTCTTACAGGGAATTGAGATTGGTCAAGATGTTCAGATTGGTAACCAGTTCCCAGGAATTCTTTCACCAAACCCAAATCTCCTTCCACCCATTCCAAGAAACATATTTTCACCTACACCAGATTCAGCAAATCCATTGAACTTTTTCTCAGATTTGAGCCCGTTTTTACGCAGTACAAGAAATCAGCAGAATCAATTTGAAGATTTCAACAATTTTAACATTTTCCCAAGTCCCTCCACTTTCTTTTCACCTCAGTTCAACATCAACTCTCCGTCAACTTTCAATCTGCTTCGCAGCTTATTTGATCTGTAAATTTATGAAGATCACAGTAAACGAAAAACGGTTTGGGTTGAATTTCGAAACTTGTAACGAAGAGTCAACGAGAGGGCTTGTTCTTAATCTGGGACGGAAAGATTTGAACTTCAACGGCAGCCACTTTTTATTGTCTTCTTTGTAGGTGAACAAATTTAATGTTAGTTGGGTCTGGAAATTGATTTTGGACAGCCGTTTTTGTTGTAATTATTTTTTAGAAAATATGTATTGAATAAGATATGATAAATCCTCAGACCTTATTTTGACATTTATAATCATTATACTTGAATTATTTTGACAAAATCCATTTCAAAGGTTTACAAATCACTCAAATTCAATCCCCAAAATACAATACTAATCTTCAAAGTTTCATTTAGTCAATACTAATCCACATACTTTATATATAATAGCAAATCAAGTCCCTTAAATTTTGTATATTTGAAAAATTGGTCTTATTTAATTTTAATGTCGTTTAAACCACTTTTGTCTTCGTTTCTTAAATTGGGAGATATTTTTTTAGGAGAAAATTACATAAATAGTCCCCCAACTTAAGAGTTGTGTAAAAGTCATGCCTTCCAACTTATAAAATTGCGGGAATGACACCTCAAATTATCAAAACCGTTTGTTTTTTACTACTAGTATTTAACACATGATTTTACATTAAGTTTGCAAACATTTTTCGTTGCATTATTCATTCTCAATGTTCACAAATTATGCAAATAAGACTTTTATACGAAAAATTATACAAAATTGATACTTCAAGTTCGAGAAATGTGCATCCATATGTAAAACAATAACAATGCCGTTAGAGTGTCAATATTAAACGGTATTGTTTACTTGAGGTGTCTTACATGCATTTAATTAAAGTTTAAGTGTCATATATGCATATTTTTATTAACTTAAGGTGTCATATTTGTATATTTTTGTTAATTTGAAGTATTATATTTGCAATTTCGTAACTTAGAGGACATGTCATTTACACCGCCCGAAAGTTGGAGGGTCATAGGCAAACATCACCGTTGTTTTAGGCTTATTCACCCTGGTTGTCAATATTTTTTTTGATTTTTTATTGTGTTGGGACTTGGGAGTAAGTATTGCGATTTAGTTTATGGTTTAGGGGGTTTATGGTTTTTGCCCTAGCCCATGTTCGCCATTCCAAGCTATTTTTTTGTGTCCGTTTCCCCTTTGTTTAGGGTTAAAACGAAATTGAGAACCAAATTTATCTTCTACCGCACTATGAGGATTTCAATTGTCAAAATTGAAAACTTTGAATATTAATTATGTACGCAAAAGTGCATGACCTAGTTTTTAACAAAATTTAGAAAGTTTATTTACTAGTTTTGTCCAATTATTTTTAGATGATTATTTTTATAGTTTATTCCTTTGAATTATATGCCAATTGTAAAAATACTTACAATCAAATTGCTTATTTTAGTATACATTTTGAATTCCTAAATTTTGTCAATTTCAAAATTTTAATTATCAAAATTCATATAAATGGCACACTTGATCTTTAAATTTGAAAAAAATCTTCAAAATCTATATAGTTTTGTCATATATATTATTGATAAATGATTTTGACAAAAATAATAAAACTTTATGGTCCTAATTTACTAAAACGACTTTTTGTATATTTTAATTGTCATTATAATCAAAGTTTAACGATCAAATTAGTCAATGTTTACAATTGAACCAAATTAATCCAATAAAGATGTAGATTAAGGAATGGGTAAACATCAAATTCAATCAGTTTATTGGGCCTATTGACCTGGCCCATTAATAACGGGCTGCAATGGATTGAGATAATATTACCCGTGCTTCGATTAATAATGTTTGGTGTTAGATTTTATTATTCGTTTTACCGATTAAATTTAACAAAACTAGATGCGGAATGGGAAAACACAACAAAAACTTTTACGTGGAACCCGAGTACCGAGAGAAAGCTACAGATCACCTCCTGATCAATCCATTATCACGAAAATAATCAAAGATTACATTCATAAGAATTATCGAGTTCTTGTACAACTTAAATCAAAGCTACAAAAAGAATGTTCTACATCACATGTGCAAAACCCACTGCTCTCCGTGCTCCTATGATATTTTCTGATAATCCTCTGAGATGATGCTGCATCAAAGCGGATGACATCGTTTTATATAGTGTCTTTAGTGGATTTTAGGGTTAATGTCCACTAATCCTCTGTCGACCATCCACAGTGCAACCCTTCGACTGATCGACCATTACATCGAAGCTTTTCACTCTCAAGGTTGGAACATGCCGATCGTCACTTCAATGCCGATTGTGATCAAACTCTTGGTCGTCATTCATTTGTGTCGATCGACCTAACTGACACCCTCGACAGGTGTCGATCACCTCATAAAGTGACCACCGAGCCAACATTTGGAATATTGGATTGCATTGTATATCGTTCGATACATACTAATTGGATCGGATCTTAAGTTTTATCTGAACCCTAAAATAATATTTTACTTAATTTTTTAATATATTAATATATATATTTGGTACAAGCTAGAAGATTTGTAATAGTATTCCAATCCCATATAAAAGAATTATGATGAAGCTTGAAGGAATGTATCTAGGCATACCATCGTTCCGACATCTATAATGATTATTTATCATTACTTTTATTTATTGCATAAATCTAATATTCATTTTATATAAAAATATTTAATTAAATCACAAACTTATACTTTTTATCCTACAAATCATATATTAAATGGATAGTGTATTATTTCTATTATCTAATATTTTATTAAAAAATATTTATCTGTTTTTATATATTATATATTCTATTAAAAACAAGTGAATATTATTTATTTACAGATAATACACTAAATAATTGAAATCAAAGTCAATGCACTTATCACGCTTAAAATTGAAAGATGGAGACCGCAGTAATTGCCACGTCTTCTCCTTATTATTTTTAAATATGTAGTGAATAAAGCTTAAATCATTTGATATGCATATAATGTAATATTACCATATTCTAGATCATTTAAATTTAATATTATTTATAGAATCTATGCAGGCAGTTTAATTCTGAAGTCCAATGTAAAGCAATAACTGACGTCATATTATTATTATTTATTTTTAAAATAATAATAACTGTAAATTTTCCCTGAAAACAACCGTCGTCCTCTTTGAATTTTCAAATTTTCTTGTTATTTTTTACCTAATTGGATATACGTGCGTGCGTCTTCCCTCGATAAGGACGGAGATTTGATTCTCTTCATTTCATTATAGGATTTTGCTTTTTGACTAGAGCTAAAGGGAGTGTGTGGATTTTGGGAATGAAAGAGATGGATGAAGGATTGGGGTTGGATTTTGGGAAGATTTTGGGATATGAAGCGAGTACGGAATTGAGTTTTTATGCGTGGGATGATGTTCCAGTTGAGCTTTTGATGAAAATTCTGTCTCTGGTTGATGATCGGACAGTGATTGTGGCTTCTGGGGTTTGCCGTGGATGGAGAGATGCCATTTCCTGGGGCGTTACGCGACTCTCCTTTTTTTGGTGTGTGATCAAGTATTTATCGTGCTGTTTCTTTTTCCTTATACGTTGTGAGTGTAATTTAATCTATCGCCTTGCAAGAAATTATGAATTTATCTGCTGTCATCACTGTTTTTTAGGGAATTTGAATTCTGTTTGAGTTAGTTGATGAAATCGTTTTTTGTCATAGTTTTTGTTGCTTTTATTGCATGTTTGTGACTCTGTTCCAGGCTTTGCCTTGTTTAAGATTCATTGGAGAATTTTGCAGTATCTCTTTCAGGCTTTGTCTTGTTTTCTTTTCAAATCATAATCTGATGCAATTTTCTCAATACCATTAACAGGTGCAAGAAGAACATGAACAACCTTGTTATTTCACTGATTCCCAGATTCACACACCTCCAAACTTTGATACTACGCCAACATACACCTCAGCTACAAGATGATGCCGTTGAGAAAATCACATTCCATTGTCATACTCTACTTGAATTAGACTTAAGCAAGAGCTTTCTACTCACCGATCGCTCCCTATACGCATTATCCCTTGGTTGCTCCAACCTTCTAAAGCTCAACATAAGTGGCTGCTCAGATTTCAGTGACACAGCTTTGGTATACTTAACTGGATATTGCCAAAACCTCAAAGTTCTCAACCTTTGTGGCTGCGTAAGAGCAGCAACCAACACAGCATTAAAGGTACATTCTAACTTTTACCCTTAAACTTGTGATACGTAAAAGACCATTCATTTACTACAGGCCATTGGTTACAACTGCCATAAACTCCAATCCATAAACCTCGGTTGGTGTGACCATGTTGGCGATGAAGGCGTTAAGAGCTTAGCC
Organism: Utricularia reniformis; assembly: GCA_009725065.1. Classification (NCBI taxonomy): domain Eukaryota; kingdom Viridiplantae; phylum Streptophyta; class Magnoliopsida; order Lamiales; family Lentibulariaceae; genus Utricularia; species Utricularia reniformis. The sequence continues at coordinate 574,942 of RWGZ01000133.1, forward strand.
TACAGTTGTCCCGAACTAAAAGCTGTCGATTTATGTGGATGTGTCATTATCACAGGTACCCTAAAACTCCCACATTATCATTGAGTTTTATTGATGATAAGGGGGAAATATGTTGTAGATGAAAGCGTGATTGCTTTAGCAGAGAGATGCGTTGATTTGAGAAGTTTGGATCTTTACTATTGCCAGAATATTACGGATCAATCTATGTATTCATTGGCGGAGAGACAAGGGAAGAATGAAGAAGGGCTTATGAATCTGAATATTAGTCAGTGCACGGGGCTAACTCCTTCAGCAGTACAAGCTGTTTGTGATTCGTTTCCAGATCTTCATACTTGCTCTGGGCGTCATTCACTTATAACCAGTGGATGCCTTAATTTGATCTCCGTCCGATGTAAATGCGCCCTTCATCCTCACCGTCCGTTTTCCATGTAATCTAATTTCTGTTTCTTTTCATCTGTTCAAATAAATAAAACAAGGAATTCATTTAGGGATATAATACTATTAAAGGGTGCATGTGAAAAATATATACATTTGATATGGGGAATGGGTAAATTCACTATCCAAGGATAATATATACATTTGTACTCTAAGGGAGTGTTTTGTTGATTGTATTGTATGATATAAATAATATCAATTCGAATATTGATGCGTTTGGTACGTTAGGATTAAATTATACCGATATTATTTTGTACCATCCAATCTCCTATTTATATAATTAATTTATCTTATATATTTGATATGATAAAATAATCACATGAGATTTATTTTTAATTAATGATGGAAATACCCCTTTGCTTCATTTTTTAATTAATAGAAAAAATCCTGACTTATTTCACATTTTACACTTCTCTCATATTTTCAAATCTAGATCTCACTTTTTCCATTTCCATTTCAAATATATTATGTTATAGGTTTGATTTCAAAAAATTATTTAAAATTAATTATTTCGATAAAAAAATACATTTATTACATGTTTGAAAAATGAGGACAATAAATTCATTTGTTTATATATACAATTTTATATTGTCAACCAAATAAACTTCAACATTATTTTATCTAAAAATTATCTCATTTACCAACATACCTAGTATTATTTTAAACTATGTTCTGATATAATTTTATTCCACCAGTTTAAAATTAATCTAATCTTACACAATCCCATCTCATAAACCAAACACACCCTAAGTTTATAAAGAACAAAATATCAACAATAAAGATATGTTCTGCATAAATTTTGAATATATATTTTTACAGAATAAAAATGAGAAAGAGTTTGAAAATCAAAATCCAAAATTATAAGTGTTCTGTATACTTCATTTTCTATATTAATAAAAAATTCTAAATCCCTAAATATTTTTAGTTAGTTATGATTTGTTTCTACATTTACATTTGAGTCTTATGAAGTTGTGGACAATGTTTTCTTACCGGCCGATATATCGTTACTATACAGGCGGTACGATGAAAACACTGTACTTGTATTTCGATCGGTGCTGTTGAATTTCTGGTTAAGAACCCAAATTTTTCGGATCGACCCGGAAAAATAAAAATATTAATTTTTTTAAATGCGAAATATAAAAAAATATCATATCGATAGATATACCTATCGTACCGACCCGGACTGAAATTGTACAAAGAAGACGTATAACAACATAGTTTGTGGATGGATAAGAAAAAAATTTGAAATTTATAGATAAAATGATTATTTTATAATGCAAGAAATAGAAAGAGATTTGAAAAATTACATATGTGTTACTTTTGGGTTATAGGCAAAAAATTGAAAAATAAAAATTCTCATTCTCCAAACACAGAAATCAAAATAAGTATGTTCTGTTGATGTACTGTTTCTACTTTTTAAAAATGAGAATGAGTTTTGTAAATGAGTGTAGAAGATACTCTAAGTCAATCTTAGAGATTCAAGGGAAACAATAAATTTTTCATATTATTTAGTATATTCTTCATAGTTTAATTCATATATATTGGTTTAATAAATACTCTTTCTTTAAAATATTCATTCCATATATTAAAGAAATTTAAATAATTTATACAATCAGTAATATCATTTATTATTAAACAAATATTTTAATATGATTAATTTCTTTTATTAAAATTTCTGATAACAGAAATACCAATTTTTAAATTTCGACGAACTTTCGAAATTTTTTGTGAAATTCGAATATGTGCGAAATAAAATTTATTTCTACCGAAGGTTGTGAAATTTGATGTGTCGCGTTTTTGTCAATCGAATGGTATATCCCAAAATTTTATATCATAATTTTATAATAAATATTGATTTTAAATAATCAATTTTAAATTAAAATTTGAACGCAAAATAATTTATATTTAAATTATCAAAAAAATAATAGTCAAAATTATATTATATTAAAAACAAAAACCATTAATTAATGTTTTAATAGTATGACCAAAATTTTCACAAAATTTTTATCGTTTCCCGATAATTTCATTTGTATGTTCCAATCTAAAATGTACCCATAATTAAACATTGACAACTACAATGGCATAGATGTAACATATAGGGATATATTAGCATTATTATTTTTTATAAATTTAAAAAAAATATATATAATTTTGATTTTAAGACTTGTAATATTCAAGTTATATTGGAAATCAACTCTAATTATTGTAGTTATGGTGTACCGATTATAATCAATATACTGACTTATATAAACCATTAAATAATTGATTTTTATGAAATAATAATATAAAAAACCCCTTTTACGATTATTGGAAAGGAATCCCCTTATTGTAGCGTAGCCACACCTCCTTCACGCAACCCCACCTTGATGCCTAGAAAGGAATAATTTCTACCTTTTTAAGGTAGTTATTATCGTTGAACCGGAAAATATCTCATTCTTTAAGAATCGGTTCAAATCTGTTTAGAAACCATTGAACCGTAAACATTAAAAAATATTTAATTTATTTATAACTTCTATATTACCAATATAATATTGGCTTAATTACATAAAGAGTTTGTTTGGTACTGCAATAAAAATATAGGTGAAGTGAGATGTTCAAATCATGATTTTTTAATAAATACAAAACATAATTTTAATTGCGATGTGATAATCGTTAAAAAATCACGATATCATCACACCTCTTATTTGTTAAAACTAGATGTAGCCTCATTGTGATTTTAGAAAAGACGTATTTACCCTTACTTCTATTAATTATAATATAATTATATTTATTATTTTATATATATAAGTGTGTATTAGTATTTTTATATAAATCACGATCATAATACCGCAATTTTACAAAACATACTTAAAAATTCACGATCATCATATCTCACTACACCTCACCACATCTCACCACACTTCAAAGTAAATGTAAAATAGATTCTCATCAAATACATCGAAAATCACTTATGAGAATCATAGGACCATGTACCTTGCAATGTGTAAGGTCCAGTTATGATTGGGCCGACTCAGGTAATATAAGGCGAACTCACGTGGTCCAAAGTCCACAGCTTAGCATATTTGAGATAATTGGTCCGATATTCCGCAATGGGACCGAAGCTGGACTTGGCGAAATAAAATGGTGTTTGACAAGTGGCCCCATGAGTCGGTCCAAATGGTTACAACCCACGCGTTCCACGTTTCGGGCCTCCACACGTTTACCACGCTTCGGGCCAGATCACGTAGGCCACGCTTCGGTCCCTGCCACGTTTTATATCGTGCGACAACAACCTTCAACAAATTTGTCAGAGGTAGTTACATGGCATGGATTACACACGCCTTTTGCTCTACAAATACAGAGCTTGATGACGGAATTAGCAGGACCTTTTGGACGCGTAAGAACATGATGTTACTCTGCCGGAGTTTTTATCGCTTTCTCATACCTCGTCATCTTCATAAACCTCTGATGTATCTTGTAATGAACTGTTTGATTAGTGAATCGACTAAGAGTTTTTTCTACTCTTAGTCAATTGATTTTTTTTCCATTTTCCGGGGTTTTCCACTCTAAATTGTCTTGTCTATTTCTTCATTTGCTTTATTTAATCGTTTCCTCACCACAAACAAATTAAAACCGAGGACCTCTAAAAAGGGACCATAACAATCACATTATGAAACAAAATCATTCAGTGCAAAAAGAAATACTCGAACAAAAACACGAAGAATGAGAATTCAGAAGAATGAACGTAAGTTGTGAAAAGTGTATCAATTTTCACGATTAGAAAGAGAGACAACTTAAAAATGCAAAATTAGAAAACTCCAGTTTGAATGGAACCGTGAACAAACATTTCACGATCGAATCGGTTAAACCGTGGTTTGAAAACATAGGTTTCTATATATGGGCAAGGGTCAATTACCTTCTCCTTCATTGCATCTCATTTCTTACTTTCTTCTCAATACTTACTACTTCACCATTGAAGAACAAGAGGAGAAACTTTAGTCGTCTTGTTACCGCGTTATAAAAGTCGGGATTCGGAGCTTACAATCATCGGTTCGAGCGACTAGTGCACCATAAAGGAAACCGAGTAAGAAAATCTCATTCTCGAGCTTCTTGTTCAAACATACATAACACATTGTGGTTTGCTTCAATTTCTTTTCAGAATTCAATGGGTGAACGTGTGCCACTTACTGTCGATGAACTTGCCGTGTCTAAAACATTCATCTTCGGTTCTTCTTCTTCGTCGTCTTCTTCTTCTATACCTTGTACTAATGACAAGGTTCGTCATTTTGCATTAATTGAGAAAATAACGTCCTTAGTTCGATGATTTTATCATTTTTAGTCCACAAATAACGTGTTTTACATTCCGCAATACAAGTTTTAAGCCATCAAAACACGTAGAGTTATCTCGTAACTTGTTTTTTCAGATACCACAACTCGAAGTAAAGGAACCATTAAGCGAAAAAAAAGATGAAGAAGAAGATCTTCCTTATCTCACAAAAGAACCTTATTTTGACATGAACTGCAACTCATATCTACATACCATTCTCACTCGTAAGAAATCTCTCTTTCAATCACTAAAATTTCGATAAAATCTTTGTCGAAATCGAAATAAAATTCATTTAGGCTGAAATGTATCGATTTTTTTGTCAATTGAGCTTATTTTAAATTTTAGTATTCAAAAATACAAAATTAGAAATATTAATTTTCAAATGTAACTGTTTTGAATTATAATATTTTAAATGTTGAACTAGATCTTATAAGTAATATTGATTTTAAATAATCAAATTTAAGTTGTGATATTACACGGTGGTATTTTTGGTACTACAACACCCTGGGAGCTCGTCCGACGTGGCTTGATGGTATTTTCGGTATTCTCATATATTTACGTCATGGTGTATTTTCGGGAGTATTTTCGTAATTCGGACATTCCGGGCCTACAAACAAGCATTTCACTGACATTTCTAACGGTTTCGGTTAAGTTCGGTCCCGAACGGGACTAAAGGTACTTTCGTAATTTGGCACCCGAGAGGCGCGCCGGTAAGTTGTGCAATGTTTCAGGCTATTTATTTAGTATTTAGAGACAATGAACCAACCTACGGGATTTTCAAGTATTTTCTCATCGACATTCCCAACTAATTTTCGGCCGGGACGCATCTTCGAAACTCCGGAATTTTATAGCATTTGTTCCAGCTTAATTGGATATCACTTAAGCAATTTGGGCTAAGTCAAGTATAATTGGACTCCTGGGTCTGAAACTGAGTAATTAGGCTAATTTTCTCTATAAATATGAGACATAAGACACTGAAAAAGGATCCTGACTCTTGTCACGCTTCTCAAGAAAAAGTGTTTACTTAACCTCATTCTGCTACTCGCAACTTTTTGCAATTAGTCGCGAGTTTGTGTCATCTTGGTCGTAGTCGCGACTTTATGTCATCGCGAGTTTCTGCTGACTAGCGACTTTCTGCATTCTTTCGTTGATTCTGCCCTCCGTAGTCGCGAGATTGTGCTCTGCCCCTCAGTAGTCACGACTTTTTGACCTGCTCTCAGTAGTCGCGAGTTTTTGTGTACGGACTCGCGAGTTTCTACACTGACTTGCGAGTCTTTGACACTTACGGCGCATCAAAGTGTATTTGATCATTTTTCATACCGTTTTCGCCCAGATTATCAAAATTTTTTATTGTATTTGTATCTCTTGATTATTATAGTGAAAACCAAGGTAGAGTTTTGCTCTCTCGATGACGTAAGCCCACACATTGTGTGCTCAACCTCGTATATCATTTGTATCCCCACAACAATTGAATTCCGAATAATTAAAGAAATTGATTGATCATAAAAATAAATTCTCAAAATATTTTTAGATTAGATCAAGTTGAAATTATATTTTATATATCTATATTTCGTGTGAATAAATTAATTATAATTATGTTTAGTATACTCAAAAATAAATTTAACTCAAAAATTTGATATTAAAAACGAGAAAGTTGCAATTAAAAAGTATGACATTTTTTCGGTTCCAAGTCGAAATCTGAAATTTACCCAAAATAAAAACATTGCTTTCAATGCCACTAAATTGATGAGAAATGATTAAAAAGTCGTATTCCATAATATATAAATATTAGCAATTATTTATAATTGATATTTTAATCATTATATTATCTATTTATTTAACTTATTTGGACCAAAATCTTCAATTGTGTATCTCTTAACAGTTTCTACCATTGAAGATTGTGCAAAAGCTTGAATTTCAAGAGGATATTGAAACAAAACTAAAATTTGGAAGAAATACTTGGACAGTATAGTATAAGGGTAAAGTGGTTCGTCGAAGATTACATGGATGGAAACACTTTGTTCTTGATAATAACCTCAAAATCGGAGACGCGTGTGTTTTCGAAATGTGGGTGTGCAGTCGAAAACTAATTGTGTTTCGCGTTATGATTTTGAGAAACGAGTTGCCTATCGAGTTTCTTCGACAAGGTCCTCATGGATCGCAACAAAATCCTATTGAATATGATGAAGAAAAACAAGATTGAGCTCAAGCTATTAAATCTGTAGTTTAATATGTTTAGGAGATGTTTCTATTAGTACTTGTCTAATATTGTGCAAATTAAGCACATTATTACATGATTATATGATCTTATTAAATAATGTTAGTTTCTGGAACAGAACACTCATTAAAAATTATGCTTATGAAATTTAAATAAATTATAGGGTTTAACTTATAACCACAAAATTGTATGTTAATGAATTATATTTAATATGAGACTCAATTGGGATGTTGGCAGTGGATCAACGTTTGTTTGATTTATTTTTTCAAAATTGAATGATTGTGAGATATAATGATAATAAATTTATAACTATATTTGGTAAAATTATGATATATTGATCGTGATTTATTTAAAAATAGTAATATACTCTTATATATAAATTATAATAACATAAATTATATTATAATTATTAGAAATAAGAGTAAATTAGTTATTTTTAAAATTGCTAATATGTCACAGGTGGCTTTAGTAGTGGTGATGAAATCGTGATTTGTTAGCGATGAATACACCGAAAATTTGCTTTTGTTTTGTATATGTTTAAAAAATCATGATTTGAGTATCTCGTCATACCTCACTGCACTGTTAATCATGGAACCAAACACACCGATAATGATCTTAAATTTATAGATATGCTTAGTAAAATCTATGTATTTTTGTAAAAATACTTTATATAAATTATGCCCTTATATATAAATTAATTATTTATTAAATCTCGATGATGTCACAACTAGTTTTAATAACAGTAATCAAATCGTGATTTTTTAGCGATAAATACACTGTAATTTTACTTTTGTTAAAAAAAATCACGATTTGAAAATCTTACTATACGTTACTGCTATTATAATAGCATAAACAAACAAACCCACTATATTGGTTAAATGAGAAATAAAATTATTATGAATTTTTAAACATATTTAATTAAATTATGTTATTATATTCAAATATAAAAATACTAATATAATATTTGTTATTGGACATGTTACTATAGCTATTTCTCAAATCATAATGTTATCATATTTACTTTTATCAAAGAAGATAAAAAATAATTTTTTTGTGATGAATGTATCCTAATTTTATTTTTATTTTTGTGTATGTTAAGAATAACAATTCGATTCACATATTACTTTACAAATGTGAGTGATATTGTGTAAAATATGATGAATTTTAACCCGATTATATTTTTTGTGGTTATTCGCGTTTGGGAAACACGAACATTGAATATTGCTTTGATTCACGTTTAGTGGAAAAAAATTAAAAAATTTGACCAATCACGTTTGGCAAACACGATTGGTTAAATTTAATATTTTTTAAATAATTTTTAGTTTATATTATATTTTCACATTCTACTCATAATTAGTGTAAATAATATCGATGTTTCTAATTTCGTAATATATATATTCATTTTATATGACACATTATTGGGTTATTGACATAACTCGTATATCTAAATAAATAAACATATAAAAAATTGTTAAACTTTTGTAGTATGTTTTACAACACAATATAAATAATTCATATCATACTAAATTTAGACCACAATCAATTTACTTTGTCGTTCTTACATTTTTTGATGTGTTATTTTTTTTGTATTTTCGTAGTCAATAAAATATAAGTGTATAGAATATATGTTTCTTGCGAAATTATATATACCTAGATTATTTATACTCGTATAGAATACGATAAATCATGAGTTTAAAATGAAAATATGATATAAATTAAAAATTATTAAAAATATTAAATTTGACCGATCATATTTGAAAAAAACGACTCACGTTTGCAAAAAGCGAGTCACTTTTACCAAACACGAGTCGTCTTTGGAAAATGCGATTGTTCCGTTCACGTTAGGGAAACGCGAATCACTATACAAAAGATAACTCATCCATCCCACAAATGTTATTATCCTTTGACAAAGTCAAACCCAAATCGACATTTATAATACGTCTATAAAATAATTAGTAGATATCACATACATCGATCACGTTTGTTTCCGGTAGTTAAACATTTTCCGGCGGGTAGAAGAAAGTGAGGAAAGACGTGTCGTCTCCTCAACCAGATAACTTTATATGGATTTCCGGGAACTCCCAACTGTAAAATCGCCAAAAAGGGAGCTTCTCGGACCACGGCCGGCTCCGATTAAAGTAAGCAAAGATTCCCATAAGATTAAAAAGCCGTCGCCGAGGCCGCCGGTGATAATATACGCAGTATCTCCAAAGATCATCCACGCAGAAGCTAATGAATTCATGTCTCTTGTTCAACGTTTGACTGGCCAAACCTCTTCAATTCCTCTATCTGATAAACCTTCTTCGTCCATCGGCGCTATGTCTCCGGCAGCCATGATCGCCTCCATCGAGATAACAAAGCTACAAGCTCCGGTTTGTGAACAAAATCTAGATTTTTTACAAGGAATTAAGATTGGTTCAGATGTTCAAATTGGTAATCAGTTCAGAGGAATTCTTTCACCAAACCCAAATCTTCTTCAACCCATTCCAGGAAGAATATTTTCATCTGCACCGGATTCAGCAAATTCTTTACACAGTAGAAGAAATCAGCCGAATCAATATGAAGATTTGAACAATTTTAACAATTTTACAAGTCCCTCTTCTACTTTCTTTTCACCTCAGTTCAACATCAACACACCGTCGACTTTTAATCTGCTTCGTAGCTTATTTGATCTGTAAATTTATGAAGATCACAGAAAACGAACGAAGGGTTTGGGTTGAATTTCCAAACATTTAACGAAGAGTCAACGAGAGGGGTTGTTCTTAATTTGGGACGTAAAGATTTGAACTTCAACGGCAGCCATTTATTCTCTTCTTTGTAGGTGAACAAATTTAATGTTAGTGGGGTTTCGAAGAAGATTTTGGACAGCCTTTTTTGTTGTAATTATTTTGTGAAAATGTGTATTGGATAATATATTTGTTAGATCTTCAAACCTTATTTTGAAATATATAAATCGCATAATTTCATTATTTTGAAATAAATCTTCAAAATTTATATATGTTTGAGAATTGAGAATATCAAAATAAAAACATTAACCAATAGGTTTGTCATAAATATTTTCGATAACTGAATTTGACAAAAAATTATAAAACTTTATGGTCCTAATTTTCTAAAATGACTGTTTGTTGATTTTATTTGTCAAAATAATCAAATTAGTCAAACTCGTTAAATGTCATATCATGTTTACAATTGAACAAAATTAATATTCCAATTTCAATCTATTTATTGGGCCTATTGACCAGGCCCTTTAATCACGGGCTGCAATGGATTGATATCATATTACTTGTGCTTCTATTAATAATGTTTCTTGTTAGATTATAATGAATTTTACGTTTCGTTTTACCGATTAAACTTAGCAAAATAAGACGCATAATGGGAAAACACAGCAAAAACTTTTACGAGGAACTCGAGTACCGGAGAAAATTACGGACCACTTCTTGGTCAATCCATTATCACGAAAATAATCAGATATTACAGCCATAAGAATTATCGAATTCTTGTGCAACTTAACTCAAAGCCACAAACAGAATATTCTACATCACATGTGGAAAGCCCATTGCTCTCTGTGCTCTTCTGATATTTTCTTATAATCCTATGAGATGATGATGCTGCATTAAAGCGGATGACACCATTTACATAGTATCTTTAGTAAGCTTTATGGTTAATGTTCACTAATCCTCTGTCGACCATCCACAGTACAATCTTTCGGCTGACCAACCGTTACATCGAAGCTTTTCACTCTCAAGGCTGGAACTTGTGGATCATCACTTCAATGCCGACCGTGATCAAACTCTTGCTCGTCATTCATTTGTGTCGATCGACCTAACCGACACCCTCGACAGGTGTCTGTCTATCACCTCATAAAGTGACCAACGAGCCATTGGAATATTGGATTGCATTGTATATCCTTCTATACATACTAATTGGATCGGATTTAAGTTTTATCTTAACCCTAAAATGATATTTTATTTAACTTTTTAATATATTAATATATATTTGGTACAAGCTAGAAGATTTGTAATAGTATTCCAATCCCATATAAAAGAATTATGACGAAGCTTGAAGGAATGTATCTAGGCATACCATCGTCCCTACATGTATAATGATTATTTATAATTACTTTTATTTATTGCATAAATCTAATATTCATTTTATATAAAAATATATAATTAAATCACAAACTTATACTTTTTTATCCTACAAATCATATAAAAAATGGATAGTGTATTATTTCTATTATCTAATATTTTATTAACAAATTTTTATCTGTTTTTATATATTATATTCTATTTAGAAGAAGTGAATATTATTTATTTACAGATAATACACTTAATAATTGAAATCAAAGTCATTGCATTTAAAATTGAAAGGTGGAGACCGCAGTACTTGCCACGTCTCCTCCTTATTATTTTTAAATGTGTGGTGAATAAAGCTTAAATCATTTGACATGCATATAATTTAATATTACCATATTCTAGATCATTTAAATTTAATAAAATTATTTATAGAATTTATGCAGGCAGTTTAATTCTGAAGTCCAATGTAAAGCAATAACTGACGTCATATTATTATTATTTATTTTTAAAAAAATAATAGCTGTAAATTTTCCCTGAAAGTGAAAACAACCGTTGTCCTCTTCGAATTTTCAAATTTTCTTGTTCTTTTTTACCTAATTGGATTTACGTGCGTGCGTCTTCCCTCGATATGGACGGAGAATTGATTCTCTTCATTTCAATATAGGATTTTGCTTTTTGACTAGAGCTAAAGGGAGCGTGTTTCTGTAAGGACTGGAGGGGGATTTTGGGAATGCAAGAGACGGATGAAGGATTGGCGTTGGGTTTTGGGAAGATTATGGGATATGAAGCAAGTATGGAATTGAGTTTTTGTGAGTGGGGTGATATTCTGGTTGAGCTTTTGATGAAAATTCTGTCTCTGGTTGATGATCGGACAGTGATTGTGGCTTCTGGGGTTTGTCGTGGATGGAGAGATGCTATTTCCTGGGGCGTTACGCGACTCTCCTTTTTTTGGTGTGTGATCAAGTATTTATCGTGCTGTTTTTTTTTTCTTTATACGTTGTGATTGTAGTTTAAATTATCGCCTTGCAAGAAATTAGGAATTTGTCTGCAGTCATCACGATTTTTTAGGGAATTTGAATTCTGTTTGAGTTAGTTGATGAAATCGTTTTTATGCCATAGTTTTTGTTGCTTTTCTTCCATGTTTGTGACTCTCTTTCAGGCTTTGCCTTGTTTAAGATTCATTGGAGAATTTTGCAGTATCTCTTTCAGGCTTTGTCTTGTTTTCTTTTGAAATCATAATCTGATGCAATTTTCTCAATGCCATTAACAGGTGCAAGAAGAACATGAACAACCTTGTTATTTCACTGATTCCCAGATTCACACACCTCCAAACTTTGATACTACGCCAACATACACCTCAGCTACAAGATGATGCCGTTGAGAAAATCACATTCCATTGTCATACTCTACTTGAATTAGACTTAAGCAAGAGCTTTCTACTCACCGATCGATCCCTATACGCATTATCTTGTTGTTCCTCCAATCTTCTAAAGCTCAACATAAGTGGCTGCTCAGATTTCAGTGACACAGCTTTGGTATACTTAACTGGATTTTGCCAAAACCTCAAAGCTCTCAATCTTTGTGGCTGCGTAAGAGCAGCAACCGACACAGCGTCGAAGGTACGAGACAACTATCCTAGCTTTTACCCTTAAAAACTTGTGATACGTAAAAAACCATTCATTTACTACAGGCCATTGGTTACAATTGCCATAAACTCCAATCCATAAACCTCGGTTGGTGTGACCATGTTGGCGATGAAGGCGTTAAGAGCTTAGCTTACGGTTGTCCTGAACTAAAAGCTGTCGATTTATGTGGATGTGTCCTTATCACAGGTACCCTAAAACTCCCACATTATCATTGAGTTTTATTGATGATAAGGGGGAAATATGTTGTAGATGAAAGCGTGATTGCTTTAGCAGAGAGATGCGTTGATTTGAGAAGTTTGGATCTTTACTATTGCCAGAATATTACGGATCAATCTATGTATTCATTGGCGGAGAGACAAGGGAAGAATGAAGAAGGGCTTATGAATCTGAATATTAGTCAGTGCACGGGGCTAACTCCTTCAGCAGTACAAGCTGTTTGTGATTCGTTTCCAGATCTTCATACTTGCTCTGGGCGTCATTCACTTATAACCAGTGGATGCCTTAATTTGATATCCGTTCGATGTAAATGCGCCGCCGTTCATCCTCACCGTCCGTTTTCAATGTAATGTAATTTCTGTTTTTGTTCATCTGTTCAAATAAAACAAGGAATTCATTTAGGGATATAATACTGTTAAAGGGTGCATGTGAATAATGATGTGATATGTGGAATGGGTAAATTCACTATCGAAGAATGATATATACATTGGTACTCTAAGTTTATAAAGAACAAAATATCAAGTATAACTCAATCTTAGAGATTTAAGGGAAATAATAAATATTTAGTATATTCTTCATTTAATTCATATATATTGATTTAATAAATACTCTTTCTTTAAAATATTCATTCCAAATATTGCTTTCGAATTTTTCTAGATTGATCCAATTGATAACTAACATCTTCCTTTGTCTTCAACCAATTGATCAATATTGATCGTCATCTAATCTTCACTATAGATATCGCTATAATTGATATATATATATTAGAGGCAACTTTCATAAGTTTTTACCAACTTTTTAAATTCTTCATTGCACCTATGGTATATAAATAATTTATCCATGTTTAATCTTTCACATTTTTTTAATTTCTCTATAATATATAAATAATTTAATCTTCCTACCCTACGGTAGAAATGATAGTTAACTATAAATTATGGTTAAAATTAACCCATATGGGCCGGGCCAACCCATTGTCCGATATGCCCTAACGGGTTATATGGATGACTATCACTAGTGAATAGTGATGACATGTGGCTCAAATTATTTGCTTGTTTATGCATCTATGTATAGATCATTAATTATTTCACCAAAGTTTATATATATTTAATAGAACTTTGAGTTAATTTTGACTCATTTGTATTATATTTATTTGGAACTTCTTACTTTGCAACCACGTCATTCTAAACTAATTAGTTTTAAATGTAGTTGAATGATAATAAGAAAATCATATCTTTAATTATCAAACTTTCCGAATTTTGGTAAATTGATCTCTATAACTTTTAACAACATACTTAATTATCAAACTTTGGTAAATTTGATACTCTAATCTTATAATATTTGATTAATCAGATCTCAAAATGATAAAATTGGTTCTAACAGTTTGATTTATGCAGAGGACTTCAATTATTGTCAAAATTAAAAATTTTAAAAATAAAATATATTATATAATCGAAATTTTGAAGATTTGATTTGTCAAAAATTGTTAAATACACAGTTTTATTAATTTCATATTTAGTGGATTATAATAGAAAAAAATTTAAAAATTTCGAAATCAAAATTACCAAAAAAAATATTATGAAATTGGATAGAATTGCTTTCATTTATTTCTAGAAAGTGGGCCCACCATACTATCAGAAATAAATCCACACGCTTCTGTAATTTATTTAATTTCAAACCTAGGAATTAGGATTCATTTTTCCTCAATTAATTAATTCGTATCGATTAAATTGAAGTTAATCTACGTGGCTATACTAGAATTAGATCGTTGACACTAGATTGTTTAGTTCAATGGTCAGGATCGTTTAATCACGTCTTGATTTTTGATTTCTCAACGTTGCTTAACCCGTACTCTGTGTACAGTCGCGCTGTTTAGTGTTGGGTTCTTTGATTGGGCACAAGAGGGAAATCATTATTTTTTTGGGTGTCAAGACTCGGGTGATTCCTTCTTATCCACCCCCACTTGTGTTTTTTTGGAACGATCTTCGTATTCTCTATCTGAGTTTCCTCGATGTTTCTCAAGGTTCGTACTGCTTTTTCGCACAGATTCATGATTTTTTCAAAGTAAGCGTTCATATTTCGGTCTAGGGTTCATTAAATCGTTCGATTGGTAGCTGAATTATCAGGGTTTGTTTTACTTTTACTCTTTTGCTTGCCCTCGATTAGTTAGTTTCTTCAATTTCGCTTCATCTTTGGGTTACCCAAAGCTGTTAATTATAGTTCTATGTTTTGTATTTCATTTATAAGTCTTTGAATCTCTCTGGGTTCTTGATAATTGATGCCTTCTGCTAATTTTTAGTGACTTTTTCTTGCTTTTACACGAATACCAGAGCTGTAATTTGTATTGGGCGTAAAAATCTTGTTACTCTGGTGGCTTGCTGTATTTGAATTGAAGAATGTCATCTTTAGTCAGATCTGCTACCTTGTTTGGGAATCATGATATTTACTCAATGAAAAATGGTGATGATACCTCGGAATCATTAACCTCGACTTTGAATCCGAATAATCATGAAGCTGTTTACACCTCGGAGTCATATAGTTTTGATGCTTATGGTTCATCATCTGAGGAACTTGTTGACATAACAGGGTCCAAAAATAACGGTTTTCGATTCGACGAAGAAAATGCCGTTATTGAGTATGACGAAGATAAGATGAGATTGAAACTTCAAGAACTTGAGAATGCTCTTCTTGATGATAATGTTACTGAAGATGAATATTATAACTCAATGGAAATCGACACTGAATGGGCTGTCGTAATTGATTTTTCGACAAAGGAATCTTCATCTTCGGACTCTAACATTACGACCACAAGTAGCCCCTGGGAAGTACCGTCTTCTACTACACCTCCTAGTCCTCGGAATCTACTCTTTGAATGTGCTGCGTTGGTTAACTGTGGTAAGTTTGACAGAGCAAAAGACATGATAAATATGCTGCGTGAGAAGGTTTCGATACAAGGTGATCCTTGTGATCGAATTGCAGCTTATATGGTTGAAGCTCTCGCAGCTCGAATAGCTCTATCGGGAAGAGGTTTATATAAAGCATTGAAATGTAAAGATCAGCCTTCTTTGGATCGGCTTTCAGCAATGCAAGTTCTCTTCGAGGTTTGTCCGTGTTTTAGATTTGGTTTCATGTCAGCAAATAGTGCAATTCTTGAAGCGTGCAAAGACGAAAAGAAGATTCATATCATAGATTTCGACATTAACCAAGGAAGTCAATATTACACATTACTGAAAACATTGTCTGAAATTCCCGAACCTCGACCTTCTTTGAAGTTAACTGGGATCGATGATCCGGAGTCAATTCAACGGTCTGTGGGAGGTTTGAGAATCATCGGTCAACGCCTTGAGCAACTTGCTGAAGATCTTCATCTCTCATTTGAGTTTCATGCTGTTGCAGCTGAAACTTGTTTGGTTACTCCATCAATGCTTAATTGCTTACCAGATGAAGAAGCTTTAGTAGTAAACTTTGCTTTTCAGCTTCATCACATGCCAGACGAGAGTGTTTCGACAGTGAACCTCCGTGATCAGCTTCTCCGAATGGTGAAAAGGTTGAAACCGAAGCTTGTCACTGTTGTCGAACAGAACGTGAACACAAACACCTCTCCATTTTTATCGAGATTTACCGAGGCGTACAGTTACTATGCAGCTGTTTTTGAATCTCTTGATGCAGCTCTTCCACGGGATAGTCAAGATCGGATGAATGTTGAGAAACAATGTCTAGCTCGTGATATCATTAACATCGTTGCCTGCGAAGGAGAAGAGAGGATCGAGCGTTACGAAGTCGCTGGAAAATGGAGAGCACGAATGAGCATGGCTGGTTTTGCTTCCTGTCCAATTAGCTCAAAAGTTAAAAGTGACATAAGAGAACTCATTCAACAGTATTCAACTCGATACACAATGGAATACGAGATGGATTTGCTCCATTTCGGATGGGAAAACAAGCTATTAGTATTCAGCTCAGCATGGAGATAAATGATCAAGATGACAAGTAAATTCACCAACACTTACCTTTGCCTTTGTACATGTCTACTTTCTGCAACTCTGCGAACATTGTTAAGAACAAGAAATGAAGCCTTGAAAGCTTCTTTGCATTGTCAAAATAGACACTATATACATAACATGAGACAATGTTAGTGTTTGATGCCTACAAAACACAAACCTACTTCAGCTTGGGCTTGTAGCTCTTCAAGAACTTTAACAATCTTCCCTCGGGAGAACGGAGTTTCCGTTTGATCCGACAACATTTTCCTTAATCTTAATGAAACGGGATTTCATCAGTTACAAATACATACGAGAGAATGCAGCTAGCAAAATCAACACTTACTTTTGTACATGTGGAGTGTCTCCATGACCAGTAGCAATAATGAACATGGCATTAGTTGGTAGATGTGAATAAAGGGTCTTGACTCGTTTATCAATCTTACGAAGAATACCCTCTAATTCTAAATAGTTATTGAATGATACTTGCTTCTTGCTTGAATTGCTATTGCATGTTAACAGTGAAATCATCTCTGCTATCTTTGTGCTGAGTCTGTTGTCATCATTTGCTTGCTTCTTATAATACGAAAACAATTCGGAAAACTGTGTCCATACGAATCCGATTTTTCTGTTTTTTACCTACGAATCGCAACAACAAGATCGATCGATCACGGTTTCATGTATGCCTAGAGAAAGAACAAGAAAAGAAATGTGACCTCTTTTCCAGCTTTAAGGAGAGCTTCGTCATCAGAAGAAACCGGGATTGCGTTAGATGTTTCGCATGCATACCGCTTTAGTATAAAGACATCATCAACTAGAGATGAAGTTTTACCAGAATCATTGAACACTTGAGATAGTTTCCTTCTCGTGAAGCACGATGAAGGGGAACCAAATCCCGGTCCTGAGTATCGAAAAAGAGGAAGATGAATGGTTAATATATATAGAACTAGTGAACATATTAGTTTCGAATCAAATACCGTGTTTAAATTTTAGTAATGCAAGATCCATTGCAGCTTTTGCATCATCAACACTATCATGTCCTTTACAAGAATCCTGAATTTCTCTAGAAAGAAGTCTTTTAGTTAGCACACGGAGAGCTGGTTTATAACTTCGACCATTCGAGGGACTGTATAAGATTGCAGTGTCGATCACTAAATCATGACGAATCTTCAAAGCGATCAAGTCGTTTTCTAATGAATGTCCAACGAGGATGGTCTCTTTGTGCACAAGACCAAGCAATTCTTCCTAAAATAAATGCGAGTTAACTAATCCCGATCGGTTTAACGTTCATTAAGACAGAAAAAGAGAAAATCTGAACCTGTACATCTTCAAGAGTTGTGGTCACATCTTTCAGCATCTCATGAGTAATTCCACTATATCTGAACAACGAAGAGCCATGTAGTTCAAAAATTGCTCAACGAATAAACACATCTTAAGAAGTAGATATGAAGTACCTTGTGTTGTAATCAGTTATATCATTGGCTGGCTTAACAAGTTTATCCAATAATACCTGCAAATCTAGCAAGATTACATATTATACCCTGAAAATAGTATATGGATATGAGTAAGGAATACCTCTCCAGTAATGTTGACAATGGTAATTCTAGTTAGCTCAAAACCCTCTTTTGTAATGCACTGATAAAAAAGAACAGCAAGAATCTGAAGATTTGGAACTCGGGATATTGCGGAAAATATAAAACTCGAAACTTTATTCAATATGAATCACCATTTCACAGTCTAGAGCCAAAATATCATGCGATGGAGATGCTGACGGGGCAGCACAAGTGGAAATAAAATCTACAAGATTAAAAAAATTTAGAATAATATGATACCAACATTACAAGGAAACACACAATGCATTACCTGGATTGGTAGGGTACCCATTTTCTTTCAACTGATTGTCAGTAAGAACATAATAAGTAATAGGAAATGGCGAATCGTTTTTCAAGAGAACGGCAGGTGGATCAATTGTAACTGTATTTGAAGCTCCTACAATGTGTACAAACTAGCTTATGTACGCATTAGTGACGTAAATGAAAATGATCACTTATGTGATTAAAGTTTCTAAAATGATGTAAGAGTTTGAGTTTCATAATAGACGATGGCAATAGTTTTTCGAATAAAACCTTGATGAGACATCTGGAAAGATCTCTTTGGCACATGTTCTGCTTCGTTCCTTTTTCTTTTCACTCGGCATGTAAGAAGGGCATCTACAGTCTGCATTCCATCTGATGCACAGCTATGATATACAACAAAATACGTTACTACAACGAATCAATTACCACACAAAGAATGAAGGCATTAACAGTTAACCTGAGAGCTAAGACTGCACGAGGAATTCCACAGCAATCTTTGAAACTTTTTAGAACTTTAGAATTTGATAAGTACAATGCTGCATCAAGACCAGGCACATAAAGCATAACGACTTTGGGAATCAATGGCTTATTCTGCAAATATTTTACGCAACAACACAAATTAACTCTTTACAATATAATGAATAAAAAACAAAACCCTTTTACCGTGTAGAATAACATACAAAAAATGATGTTATAAATAAGTGATTTACTTTGATAAAAATCCAAAAAGGCATGAAGCCGTCAGCAAGCACCCAGGTGGCCAGTTCTTGTACATCCTAATAGCAGAGCACGGAGCGGACCATAAAAAGCCAAAGTTAACATGTAGAAGTAGTATAGAAAGAAAATAAATTATACATAAAATTCAAAGCATACCAGAATATTCAATGTCGAATTTGGTTTTGACTCCTTAAGAACAACATCGGCTCTTGCCTGCAGGGCCTCAATTTACTACATTTCAAAAACTATCTTACAGAATACACAAGCCACCCCACATGAAAAATGATCTCTAGGTTAAATCCACAACTTTAAAATATAAATAACTAATGAGCGACTAAACTACCCTAGTGCCGTTCAAAACCACTTATATATTCAATAACAAATTCTATTAAGCTGAGAAACAGCAAAGTCAAGAAGAACACACCTCTGGCCCATAAACATCATAAAAGGGTTTGGCATTGGCGTCAGCGACAGACTTCACCTCATCATTAGCTTCGATTTCATCCGCCTCAGGCTTCATAATTGATCAGCACTAACAATCCTTTCTCTTTCAATTACGCTGTACTGGGAGTGACTTCTCAACGTTTCCTTGATTTCTGATAATCCCGAAAACGCTATCTGCAGAAACTCCCAGTTCAAACTCCGATCTTCCTCCAACCGGCAGTCTAGCCCCAATGCAACAAACGCAAGCGACTCATAATTTTTTAGGCCTTTATATTTGGGCCTCCTTACTGGACCTTTTTTGGGCCTCAATAAATTCATTTAATAATTAAATAAACATTCAAGATTGTATCTTGAACAAGATCATCAAAAATAAAAAAAAACATCAATATTGAACAATTAAATAAACATTCAATATAAAAAAATAAGATCATAAAAAATATATTGAACAAGTATATAAATTAATAAAATAACAAAAAATAATGTGCATTTTGATTCTTTTATATAATTATTATTTTAAAAAAATATTAAATGTACCAAAATTTTATTAAATGTTAATGGGTTTGTTTGGAACTCAAATTAAAACTGCGATGATGTGCGGTGCGATGTCCAAATCGTGATTTTTTAATGGTACACAAAACACAAGCTTAATTGCGATGTGATAATCGTTAAAAAATCACGATATCATCACAACTGTTAAAACCAACTGTGACCTCATCGTGATTTTGGAAAAGACTAATTTACCCTTACTTCTATTAATTATAATATAATTCTATTTATTATTTTATATATATAAGGGTATATTAGTATTTTTACATAAATCACAATTATAATATCGTAATTTTACCAAACATATTTAAAAGTTCACGATCATCATATCTCACCACACCTCACCATACCGCAATTTTAAAAAACTATACTAACCAAACCCAATATGTGTTTTGTACGATCAACTTGCATAATATCATGTTTGAGTAAATCTACTTTGAACCCATATGATTAGATGAATACCCATGTAATCAAATCTGATTAATCTAGTTCGTGTATAGCTTTTCGTTCATCACTATTGATAAGTGTCATCTTACTTGGTCATTAAATTACATATTTGATATAACCTAAACTTTCCGTTATATTTAAATTCCTTGTTATACGACGTTGTTGCATGTGTCAATTCGGTCTCTTGGCGAAATTATGAAATTTGAGTTCTTATCTTAAAACCGTTTTAATTACGTAAAATAATAAATCAAAAAATTCCATTAAGGTCTCTATTCACAATAGATCCATTATGCAACCAAAATGTCTCACTAGACTGATGAAATAATCTCACTTTCTTCTCAAGCTCCCACAATATACCCGTAAATCCCGAACACGACTCCGATTCCGGAGCATACACGAATAAGCATCTAACCCGTCTTCCCTTCAATATCATATCTTCTACCGCTTTATCTACAATACAACATTGTTCGAATCAAATCTTACAAACATGTCCGAATAATAACCATAGAAGTTCAGAATTTAATGGGCCAGAAGAGTCTCGTTGTATCACAGTCCATAAGAGAAGTGAACCACATTGAAAATGCTAGATCAAACCAATTACTCATTATATCACATTTCTTATAAACCAGAACATTTCTATTTTCACAAACAACCGATATGGGACAATATTTCAACAATAACCGATACCTGGGATTGAATCCAAGTAATCTAGGAGCTGTCTTCCGATTCGAGAAGACGGCCATTTGATAGATATCTCTGCGTAATCGACTACATCTTGAAACGGCAATTCAACTTGATCCGATAATATAACCGGAACACATTCCTGTTAAGAACAATAACCAATAGTTTCTAAATATCAATATCATCATAATATAACGAATATATATTGCTAACCACGAAAAAAGACTCGTAAAAACGAAGAGTCCAAGATGACTCTCCACGTGGAGCTAAACAGAATTTCGCATTTCCGAGATGCTGAAAGTACTCTAATCTTCCAAGTTTGTTAGTTCCACTGAATTTCAACTCGGGACATTCTAACTGTTAATCGAATCGTTCAAAATGTAAACTTCTTGTCACATTGTTGCGGATTAAAAAGCTTTTACCTTATCGGGATAATGCTTTGCGAGATCTATAAGTTGAATCCTACCGAATTTACCTTGTGCTCGGCCTAAATAATTTGCTAAATACTTCCTCTTTGATAATGGCAAAGGATCTACTAGTTTTGGTCTCTGGAGTGTCATTCCATCGTCTACATTACCTGGTATTATGATATCTTTCCATGTATTGAAAGCGCTCGTGTCTCTCTTATCCGTTCGATCTCCCTTTTCGAATAAAGAAAAAAACAGTGTTGTTATAGAAGCAATAAACGAGAATCGGAAATTAGAATACCTCCGGAGTAAGAATTATGGATCGGTTTATGTAAGTAGCCCATGATTTAAACAAGTGTGCTCCGGCACCACTACGAAGAAATAAATGGTACGATTAATAGGGGTCGAATTCATTTAAAAAAGCATCACGGGACTGTGCATAGTAGAAATTCGGAACTATTCTTTGCGAATAACTTACCGTTAAAGGGCATTATTCTCATGTTTTGAACAAGGAAATGTACCTTGGAAAAACAAATATATGGTTACGTCCACCGGATAACCTGAAATACGGCATTTGACTTAAAACCTGAAACACAGTAGTGCAAATATAAATAGCTATTGCATCAGCATTCGACAAGAACAAATGAAGAATCGACCAAATATAAATAGTTATTGCATCAATATTCTACAATAACCATGAAGAATCAATCAAATGTAACTGAGTATTGCATCGGCATTCGACAAGAACAATCAAGAATCGACCAAATATAAATAATTATTGCATTGGCATTCTACAAGAGAAATGAAGAATCGACTAAATATAAATAACTATTGCATCGGCATTCTACAAGAGAAATGAAGAATCCACTAAATATAAATAACTATTGCATCAGCATTCTCCAAGAACAATGAAGAATCGACCAAATATAAATAACAATTAAATCGGCATTCTCCAAGAACAATGAAGACTCGACCAAATATGAATAACTATTGCATCAGCATTCTACACGAACAATGAAGAATTTACTTAACAGAACGGATTCGGGTTCGAAGATGACACTTTTGGTTTTTGTGAATGATGAGAACTGAAAAAGAATAGTCACCTTAACATAAGTTTCATTGATCTCCTTATCATTCAAGCCACCCATCATTCGAACACACTTGACATAAGATGGTACAAAGAAGAAATCTGCTTCTTCTTTCTTTATGGTCCGAACTTTTGATTGCAAGAACATTCTATGCAGCTTAACCTAAAGCAATTACAAAACTGAAGCTTTAAGTCTTTTCCCACATTAAGCAATTTAATGTGAATTTAAAGAAGCGAATTTTGGGATCCAAATCGCAGAAAAAAACCCCAAACTTCTCTGATTTGTTGTCTAGGGTTACAGATTAGATGAACTTAAACGAGTACCTGTGTGCCCCATTGGCCTTTGATGCATTTCTCAGCAGAAATCGTGCCATCTCGTCCGTGCAACAGCAGCTTAAGTTCCTCAATCTCGTGCTCATCATACACATATACCTTAAAATTCAGGTGGGTTTTGTGATTGCTGTATTTGGACGACCGCAAAATTTCATACGGCCGGTCAGAATTAGAGAATAAATTGATATAGCATGAAGAACAGGAGCCCATGGGATGATCAAATTGTCTAGTGATGAAAACAGTGCAAATGACCAATGAAACGGCAGCAACACAATGGGTACGCGTCCAAACGCTGGATCTACTGCTTTTGCTGTTGGGAATTAAGCTAGCCATGGGTGAAATCGAAGGTTCTTGCAAAGAATCGAAAATCAATTCGAACGAGAAGATTAAGAGATTAACTACAGAGATCTTGGCGCTTTTCTTCAACTGGGAATTGAGGGTATGTCTAGCTGCAGCCCGCAGTTTAAGACACCAGCAAGTTACACGAAAAAAGACGCAATTTTTAAATGATTTTTCTAAAGCGAGTGACTGCAAAAATTACAGGAATTCTAGGAACTGTGTAAATATACAAGGAGAGTAATGAAGAAGATGAGTTACACAAGATCTCTATCGTGTGAAAGCAGAAACGAGAAGAGGATCTCGTTCCACATATCAGGAACTCCAGGCAAACACCAATGGCTACAATCTGGAACTGAAGGATTATCGCTCCAAGAACCAACATGAGCATCACTTCTACTTGCTCCCATTTGTGTAACATTAAGCAGCTTCACTGGAAATGAAACGCTTTCCACAGCACTAATAATTGCATCAGATATCCATCCCCTTTCTCCTCCTGTAGTAGTAGTAGCTTCGTGGGACGGATGCCTTGTCACTTCGCAATTTCGACGCCTTCCGCTACTACAAAAATACCCAAAAGTTATCAAGAAGACACAAAAAAACGACAAGGATGATATGTTAACAAACAAACCTCCAATGAGTGGACTCGAAAGTTCGAAAAAAAACTTGTGTTCGATGTTGGTTCAATGTGTTTTCTATCCAAAACTTCCATGTTTCTAAAGCAAACTGAAAAGCTTTACTTATTGGCAATCCAAGCTTTATCTTTCCATCAATTTGAAAGTACCAGCCCCTGTCTGAATATGCACATTAGATAAGTTCTGTATCACACTAAAACGAACAAGTACTTACATTTCGAAGAGCTTCGTAGATGACCACCAATGCCCTGAATTAAATACAAGAACATCAGCATCGATCCATTTTCGACTAATATCGTCAATCTTGTCTAGCTTTAAGACCATCTTTGCTCTCTTGGGTGAATGCTTAGGTACTGTACCAGGCTGCACTAAGAACACTGAGCGATAGAACTCAACTGTAGAATTAAATAGCTCAAATCGAACAGCTAAATGCCTTATTTTCTTGGTGATCTCATTGCCATTAACTTCATAGACAGTAGCTTTATCTTCTATCCCGCTCATCAGAAAACAAACCATGGATTCCCATTGTGTTCTACTCAAAGAATCACCCACAAAAACGATTCTTTTACCACGAAGCCACTCTAAGGTGTTCCGGACACTGAGTCTCAGAATCTCACATCTCTTTGGCTTCCAACGCCACTTGAGATAATCCTTATCCCTTCTTCCATTGCTCAAACAATCAAATCCTCGCTCAAGAAAAGGACACAGAGTTGCGTTGTATAAAGGGTAACTCTCATCGACCACCCAATCCCCATCAAACACATCGCATTTTCTTTCAAAAGATCCGTTAATACTTAACGCACTGTTCGGAATCGGATTAGTCTCACCAATTTTGTCTAAAGATGGAAAAATTGAAAGAAAGCTCGACCCCATTACAACAAAAAAGCAAATTAATGAACCAACCATAAGCAATGCAGAGAAAGATGGAAACACCCAACTTCTACCATGATTTCCAGCTAAAACCATGACAAATTTAACTAGTTTACTAAAATAGGGCTTCAGATGCACGAACCTAATCCAGTTTAATCCACCCATAACTGAACAATCAGCCAATTAAAACCCCCACTTAAGCTGCCATTATCAAGAACAGAAACACTCACTCTAGGTAAACTGCACGTTAAAGCAACTCAAGGCAAAAGAATCTCAACCATTTTCAGCAACACGGTCGCTTTTACTTCACCAATGAGTGTGAGAAAATAATACAACTTTCTGCCCGGAGCACAAATACAAATATCGGTGAAGAAGCTTCCATTAACTGGGCCATTAATTGGGCTGGGCAACAATACATTACTCGTCGACAATAATGTAAATATGTGATACTTTTGATTCAATAAAATTATTTTTAACAATTTTACTTCAAAAATATAGAAATTGTAAATTAGTTTTTAAAAAATTGGTTTTTATTCGATTGGAACCGATCGAATTAGACTTGTTCATGTTCATTCCTATTATAATTCAAATAGAAAACTGTGTTCTAACATTGTCTATATTTCTAAAATTTTGTTCATGTGCCGTTCGTGTTTGCATCAATGTTCATTTTTGTTTGGATCTACTAATTTCGTGTTCTAGTTTGGATCCGTTCGTATTCATGTAGAAATTGTACAAAAATACTCATAATTATATTTTTGTATCCAAATCATCAAATTTTGTTTTATATTTTTCTATATAAAAAATATTTGCTCACCAACGTTTGAATTTTGTTTCATAATTCATTCGAATTTTTGTTCAAGTTCGTTTTGTTGTTCGAATCATATTCATATTTTCATTTAAACGAATCCAAAAATAAATGCTTAAATTCAGGACTCAATTGGCCGAAAGAGTGTCGGCGTGGGACAATATTTCAACAACGATATGGGACAATATTCCAACACTCTCCCCCAAATCAATTTGACCTTAGTTCAGTTCACACTTGTTTCAATATGTTTGGAAGTACTCGAATCATATGTTGATATATTTTTATCACATAAGTATAATGCGCTTTTCTACCATAGTTTTTTTTGTCTAAATCGGTACGGATAAACTCGAAATCCACCATGAAACTCTGATACCATGTAAAAATTCAGGTTTCAATGATACCATGTGTAACTCAGTACTTAACAGAAGTCAATCACATTGAAAATGCTAGATCAAACACCCCATATAAACGAGAATTATTCTAGTTCGACAATATTTCCCTCTAACCTTACTTATTAACGGCTATAACCGCGATCAACTTCAGCGGCAGAAATTAAACATGGTAAGCCTTGCAATACAAAGAACAGTAAACTCCCATGTACAAACAATCTGTACATAAAAGCGAAGAAGGCATAAAAACCAGCAAATAAATTAACACAAAAGGATCAGAACGATGAAGAGACATGAGAATCCAGATTTCCCACAACCAAATAAACATTCATCAACTAGGACTTTATCATTGAATCATTAATGGCTGCAGTATTAACTCGTCTAGAGAGATATGCTTCATAAATCTGCACTACAACTCGTGGATCCTTTTCCACAAGTTCAGTGTACTCTTCCCTTTTACTGAGTTTGTCCATGTTAACAAGGATCAAAGACAATGCAGATTCTAACAATGTCTTTGCTCCATGTTGGTGAGCAAAAGCGTAAATGGGGATAGAGTTTTCCCAGTTCAGTTTTGACATTAGATACCTTTCGCAGTAGTTCTTGAGATGCTTTACTTGGTATTTTTCTGCTAGGATCAAGAGATCACATGCCATTTGTTCATCAAGGGAAGCTTCAGCAGAGTAGAGATAGTTGACGAATGATCTAAGGGCGTCGTAGGAAACATCGCTGATCTTGATCTTTCCACTGATGCTTTCTTCCATCTCATTATCTAGCATAGCTCGAAAAACAGGAGACCGACTTATCTGCAAGAGTTTCAGTAATGATAATCATGAGTTAATATATTGGTACAAGAGCAATGCGGAAAATGTTGTTCAAGGGTTAGTGGAACCTTCAAAAAATCATATCTTTACATAAACTGTAATCTAAAGCTGGAAGGATAAAGATGGAGAAAAGAATTAAACTACCAGAACAGCGCGGTGGGCTGGAATTGGAGGCGAGGCACACTGATTTTTTCCGGAATCGGAGGCAACCAATACGATGTCGCAGAAGCACTGTGTGTCAGGCTTGGTTGCGCAATTCGGTGCAACGCAAAGCAATCGGAGGAAATTGACTTTGGCTCTGAGATCTTCGATCTCGCGTTTGAGCTCCTCCTCCGTCTCTCCGGCTTCCTCGTAGCACTCGCGGCACGTGCCGGCTTCTCGATCGCAGTATTCCTCTTTGCAAGATAGGCAATTTAACCTCATTCCTCCAACTTCGTTATCTTCCTCTTCTTCTTCATCAAATTCCTCCTCGGTATCCGAATTCAATGCGGCGGATAGACGCCGCTGCCGCCGTATCATTTTTCGTTCGTCACTTTTATGACCCCCTTTCTCGAGATTGCACTGTTTCCTTTCCCCAAAGTCGAATTTCGCTAAAAAATGGTAACGGCCCGTTAAAACGGCGCTGGCCCGTCACAGGTATAAAAGCCCTACGTTTTTTAAGAGTCGTTGCCCATTTCATTGAAATCCATTACCGTTATATAACCAAACAATTGGGCCATTAAGCCCAAAATTATTAATTATAAGTATGGGCCTTCTAAATTAACCGGCCCAATAACTAGTTTATGCTATATTGGGGGGAGTGGAGGAGGGACATCATCATCAACAAACATCCTCGCACCCAAGCCCACCGAAGTCAATAACACGACGGCGCCGTATTCACGGAGGCTGTCAGGCGACGCGTGAAGTGGATGTGGAAGAGCACCTCCCCTCTCGCAGATAACTCTCTAGAGAATTGCTGGGGCAGATGCTGCTCATAGAGAACGAATCTTCATCCACGCCTAATAGCGCAAGGTTTAGATGAGATTGAAGATTACTCGACGGGGATGTTTCTTCGTTGAAAGCCTCCGCGTCTCTGATAACTTGACTCCTACCCCAATTTATCATCTCTGTATTGCCTCGTAAAAGCTTTAGAACCTGCGAGGTCAACAAATTTTGAATAAACCAAATGAATGACAAGCCAAAATCAGGTATTCTTCGAGGTGTAATGAGGCTGTATTGAATTTACGAGGCTTATTTGGGGTCGTGCTCTTTGGGCACGTCGCACGCAAAGTGAGGCAGCAAGAGCCATCCTTTCTGCTTGTTGATGATCGTAGTTGCTGCCTATGTTTGGGTCAAGGAATGTGGAGAACTTATCTGAATTCAGCAGAGGCTTAGCCTGGAAACGAGAGAAACTTATTGTTATTCTGCGAACTGGGAAACATGGCTGCAAATGGATGTAAAGTAACAAATGATTTGCATACCCAGAGAACAAGGCTCTCTTCATTCTTGGGACAATCTCTGCTGATCGGTTTCCTCCCTGAAAGCAACTCCAGAAGAACTACGCCGTATGCATATACATCTATCTTCTCGTTTACATTTCCATACATGAAATATTCAGGAGCTAAGTATCTGAGATAATAGAAACAGGAGCATGATCACCATTGCTTCAAGTGCAAAAAAGAGATGACATTTTGCCTAAAAACTTACCCAAAGGTCCCTGCTACATCTGTCGAAGTTGTAATAGTTGCAGTAGAGGACGCCCAAGTAGCAAGCCCGAAGTCAGAAAGCTGAAAGACAGTGGAACATATAATCTTGTAAGCAAAAAGAACGTAAAGCTTTACTGATTGTTGTATTACAGTAGCACCTGAGGCTCAAAGTCATTAGAGAGAAGTATATTGGAGGATTTAACATCCCTGTGGATCACTGGTTTCTCTTCTCTGTTGTGAAGATAATCCAATGCCTCCGCAACACCAATGGCGACACGGTACCTGTCATTCCATCCAAAAGCTAGAGTTTCTCTCTTGTTACCTGATTCAGCATATGAAACGCTGCTTATAATCATATGAATCATCAACTAACTGCATTTATATATACCGTGCAGATTGTCTTCAAGACTGCCTCTTGATAGAAAATCATACACTAGGAGAAGGTGATTATCTTCGCAACAGAACCCAACGAGGGATATGATGTTTTTATGGTGTAAAGCGTTGATAATCTCGATTTCAAGGACAAACTCTTTGAAGGCATCTTCTGATGGTGTTAAGATTTTCACTGCGATCTCTTTGTAATCAGGAAGGAAGCCTCTGTAAACCTTACTGCTGCCTCCTTTGCCTATCATATTCCCTGGAAATATCACTCGAGTTTAACAAACAACCACCACAAGATATGCAACAAATTAGAAAACCTGGAGCAAAGTTTGATGTTGCTGTTGCAAGTTCTTGGAGCTTAAACTGTCTACAAGTTGCAGAGTATTTCCCATATACGCCCTTTATCATGGATCGTGAAAATCGATCAGGAGAGTTTTGAATAGAGAAAGAATTTTCTCCAATGGGAACAATAGCAACATTCTCAGCATTCAAGTTGCTGCCACTACTACATCTGTAAGGCGTATTTTCATTTGATGAGCATGTTCGATCAGGTAGCTTCATGGCCCATTGAACAACAGAGATCTCTTTCACCTTACCGTTGTTCGAATCTCTCTGATTCAATACCGTTGTTCGATGGAGAAGAGGCCAGCCAGGCTTCGTTTCAGGCAGATCTAATGACATAACTTTGGGTGAACTTGCTTCAGTCTGAACAGAGACTAAAGGCACTAAACTCATCTTGTTATTATCTTTGGCCAATTCATGTGTCAAAGATTCACTCTTCATGATTGAATCAGTTGAACATAAGCAATCTGAATCACTAATAAAGAAATCAGGATAGGTTGAAGATGATTTGTCTTCCAAATTCAGCTTGAAGCTCTTAAAGAATGATTTTTGGAGTGCACTAAGTAAACTAACGCAGGTTTGGTATTCTCCATATGGAGCTGCAGCAGTAGTAATATTACCCTGTTGAATTTGTTGTTTGGATTCTCTATGAAACACCATCTTCCCATCATTGAAGCCGATCACAGAGCAATCCTCAGGCAACTTTTTAGCACAGTACTTGGCAACAGAGACAGATGAGCGAATTCTCTGATGAATTTGAGAAGCCCCAACAATAATCTCAGTTGCCCCTTGACCTTTAGCCTCACGAACGATGATCCTCCGAACGGACGACCCTCTACAGATCTTGAGCTTGAGATCTACCTGTGAACAATGGCAGATAATAAGGGATCTATGATTTTTATGATTTATCTCAGTTGTTACCTGTCTGAGATTGCAGAAGCCTTCATAAACAGCAAGAATAGAATCAAAAGCTTTGACCAGAGACAGAAAAGAAGATTTCCCTTCTGAAAAGAATCCCTCTCTGTAAATTGATGTTGATTTGAGATTAAAACACAAGGAAACGTACCATCTGTACGAAGAACATGAAGTGCGACAACACGATCGCCAGGCTGAGCAATTTTCATAAGTGCCCATGTAAGCATCTTGCTGCTATGAGAATCCAGCTTCACCCCAACCACCACCACCCTTCCGGTCACCGGGAAGCCATGTGCGACGACCATCAGATCAGTTTTCCGGTGAGAATTATGAGAAATTGATTGAAACTGGAGATCTGGTATTCAATCGCAACTTTATGGGGCTAGCCAGCCAAGTGTCAGCTGATCATGTGAGTTGCCGTACTCGGAGAAAATAAATATATCGGTGGTTGCAGTATGTGGGGGACCGCCGGTTGAAGTGGAATGTGGACATGCTCCCCGTTCCGGCCAAACCGCACGTGCCATTCACGCCACGTGTCACTTTTGTAATTTGATAGCTACTCAACCAAAGGCTTGCCTTACGCTACTGTAAGTCTCATAAGTCACTTTCTTTTCAATTATATCTATTTTATGATCACGGGTCCCACAAAATATATATAATATTTTTGGTATATATTTTAAAATGTTATAATTTTATTTCCCTTTTGGTTCAATATTTTAATTTAGCAAATAAACTGTATAGTCAAAGTTTTACAAAATGTAAAATTCGATTGAAATGTTTTTATTAGAGTTTTGTTATTTATGGATTTAGATCGTTTAAAAATTGATGAGTAAACATTTAATATTACAAAATATATATTTTTTAATTAAAAAAATCAAAATATAACGAGTACAATTCCATTAAATTAAGTATTATACAAAATGATAAACCTTTAAAAATGAGAAAATGATGTTTTCAATTTGTGAATATTAAAGTTTTTGCAGATTTAATACTCAAAGTTTGTAATATTTGATGAATTAGATTTTCAAAATAGTAAAATCAATTCTTAAAATTTGATTTTGGTGGAGAATTCATTTTCCAATAGAAAATTTTGAGAATCAAATATACTATATATATTAAATTTTGGGAATTAGTTATTCCAAATTTTATAAATTTTATAAAACAGTTTTTGCCGTCCAGATATTTTGAGTATCAAAATTGTCACAATCATTAAATATTTGGGATCAAACTTACAAAAATAATGACATTTATGTGGATGAAATTTTAGTATCGAAATGTTTTTTAAAACCTTAATTATCTTAAATTAACAATTATATTTTCAAATAAACCCCTATATTTTACACAATTTACAAAGGCGTCAAATAACACAGGTTTATTTTTAAGAGGGAGGGCGTGGATGGGCAATGCCATGCCTGCACAGATGAGAACTGTAAAAAGTGTATGGGTTTATGATGATGAATACGAAAGCAGTTAGAGTTAGCTGTTACCTGGTCCAACCCATTGGAATTGCCCCCACAATGAGCTTCTGTGAATGACACCGTGGTCTCCTATTCAATGCAATGTCATCGTATCAGCTGCTGCAAAACCAGGCACCCAAACCATTCATTCATATTCATATTCTTCGATTTCCCTTTAAGTTTGACTCCAATTTCTTGTGTTGGAACAATTCTATGTCAATTTCAACTGGGGAAGTTAAATTCGCCGTTCGATTACAAATTTTCTACGGCTGGGTTCAGATTTGACCTGACGGAAAATGACCGCTGCTGTTAAACAGAAAGGAAAATACTGGAAAGAAAAAGCAAACTTAACCTTGTTTCGTGCATCGTCGTCTATGTGCGCTTTTCTTTCTGTTCTGCAGGTTGAGCATGGATGGAGGAGATCTTAGCTAAATGAGGCACGCATTCATACTGAAAGGAGTAATGTTGTTGAAAAAATGAAAGACGCAAATGCGTTTTCATTCACGTAAGGAAACAGGTGCACAAGGCAGAAGAGTCACATTAACGACTCTAAAACTGTTCATTAAACAAACTGCCTCAAAATGACTTATTTAAACCGTTGTGAAAGCAGTTTCAGCGAAAATTCAAGAACCAGATTTCAGATTATCAATCTAATATCAAGCAATCTGAGATCAAATGAGTGATCAACCGAGATAGTGGGTGACAACGCTCTGATTAAAAGCCTTAGAAGCAGCAAAGCGAGAGACAAGACATTCAACAGGCAACAAACAGATCAATATCAGAGATCATTTGATATACGTGTAATATGTTCTGATTCTTCTTGTTAATCGAAAACCAGTGAGTTATTAGATTGGATGGATATATCGATCCCGAGGTTTTTCTCCGGGTTTACTCCGGTTTCCTCGTAAAATATGTTTTCTTTCAAATTCAATCTAAAGGAACCAACAAGTGGTGGCCCATGTAGGTCGTGACGCCTGCGGAAACTAAGCAAGAAAGAAACACATAGATCACTGATCAAAATTGCAAGGAAATCACAACCGAAAGAGACTCACATCTCACCTGGAACGCTGCCCTGAAGAGCATGGCTGGTGAACCTTATTCAATGATCAAGTTAACATCCAAGAACTATCCGGAGTGGAAGAATAGGATGCAAGACTTATTATATTGCCGGTTCTTGTTCGAACCAGTAAAATTCGGAGCCCAGAAACCAGAGAAATATAAGTAGGAGGACTGGGATATGAAACATATCCAGACCTTAGGCTTTGTTAGCTAGTGGATCGACAGCGCAAATTATCATCATGTTGCCAAAGAGACTAATGCAAAACTGATGTGGGAAAAGCTCGAAAGCATTTTTGAACCAAAGTCTATGCAGTCCCAAGGATTTCTTTTCAAAAGACTAATTAGACTAAGGTTCAAAGAAGGCTCTCCCATGACTGACCATCTTGGAATGTTCCAAGAAATTGTAAATAAATTGGCAGAAACAGATTGTGTGCTCGAAGATAAAGTTCTTGCACATATGTTGATAGGCACTCTTCCATATTCATGGGATTCTATTGTTATTTCAATCAATTCTTCTATTCCGAATGGTGGATTAAAGTTGGAAGTGGTAAAAGAGTGTTTAATCAATGAAGGACTAAGGAGGGATGAAGTGACTGATTCAGTTGTAAAGGAGACACTTGCTGCGGTTAATTCAGGGACACAAGATAAGGGTCAGAATTTTAGCAAGAAGAGCTACAAGAACAAGTAAAACAGCAAGGATCAGGGGAAGCCTGAGAATAACCAAAAGAAACTAAGAGTTGCAATTGGTGCGACCAGGTAGGATATCTCAAGAAGGACTGCTGGTTCTGGAAAAGAGTTAAAGAATTTGAACCAATTGCAGCAACTAACCAAGAGGAGATCCTAGTTGTCTCTATTGTTCAGGATCAAGCAAATAAAACTGGTGACCAATAAATGGAGTGGGTAATTAACTCGGGTGCCTCCTATCACGCTACTCCAAGAAATGAGTGTTTTACCACCTATTCTAAAGGAAACTTTGGTACTGTTAGAATGGGAAATCGCACATGTACTTCTGTCAAAGGAATTGGGACAATAGAACCCCTTACAAAGGAAGGACACAAACTTACTCTAAGGGATGTCAGACATATACCTGATTTAGAATAAATTTACTGTCTACTTCTATTTTGGACAAAGAATGCTTTATGAGTATAACATACAATCACTGCTGGAGGTTGCTAAAGGATGGGAATTCGATAGCCGAAGCAAAACTTTCAGACACATTGTACAAGATTAAACTGATGCCCCAAACTGGACAGATCAATACTTTGGCGAAGACTGATCCGTTCCAGCTGTGGCATAAAAGAATGGGACACATTTCAGATGCTGGATTGGAGAAACTGAAGAATGATGGCTTGATACACATTGAAGGTAGAAAAACAGAACAAAAGTGTGAGGATTGCATCTATGGAAGCAAGCTAAGCAACCATTCAACACAACTGTAAAGAAAAAGGAAGAGATCATAACCTTAGTCTTTTCAGATGTGTGCTTCCTGGATATTATTTCAAAGAGAGGGAGCAAATACTTTGTCTCATTTATTGATGATGCCTCAAGGAAAATCTAGGTCTATCACATTCACACAAAGGATGCAGCATTCCTTAAATTCAAGGAGTGGTTGGCTGCAGTGGAAAGAGAAAATGAGAAGAATCTGAAAATTCTTAGAACCGATAATGGTGAGGAATTCACCTCTAATGAATTTAATTCCTTTTGCAGGTCTCAAGGAATCAGACTTGAGCTCACTGTGCCAGGGACACCCCAGCACAATGACTGCTGAGAAGTTCAATAGAATACTCTTGAACAAGGTGAGATGTTTATTGAAGACCTCTAGGCTAGACAATGACTTTTGGGCTGAAGCTTTAGGAGTGGCTTGCTATTTAGTCAACCGATCTCCAGCTACCAGCATTAAGTTAAACACTCTAGAAGGTATATGGACATGTAAGTGTCCTAAACTTAAACATTTAATGATTTTTGGTTGCATGACATTAGTCCATATTCCAAATGAACATAGGAAAAAGCTTGACGACCATGTAGAAGAATGTATCTTCATAGGTTATGGAGACAACAAATTTGGTTATAAATTTTGGGATCCTAAAACCGAAAGGATTTTCAGATCCAGAGATGCAATGTTTTTTGAAGACCAAACCATTCAAGACTTGAGCAAAAACGGAGTGAATAATTGTGAAATTTCATATATAAAATTGTACAGAGAAGTGTATCTACCTGGTTTTAAGGAAGGCACCGCTCCTGAATTCCTTAAAGCACCGGAAGTTGAACCTAATAGAAATAAGGAACAAGTAGGAGTGAATTCAGAGACACCAGAAAATACAACTAATGATGAAATTGAAGTGGAGACAGATTCTGGAAATATTTCAGAACTTGAAACAAGAATGATCAAAAGACCTTCTTCAAAGTATCCCTCCTCGGATTATGTTTTGGGGACTGAAGAAGGAGAACATGAATCATATTATGAAACAATTAAATCATTAGAAAGCAGCAAATGGTTACAAGCTATGAAAGAATAGATAACATCTCTGAAACATAACCAAACTTATGACTTAGAAAGACTACCAGCAGGGAGGNAAAAGCTTTGGACAATAAATGGATATTCAAGCTAAAGCATGAAGCTGATGATACTATTAGATATAAAGCTAGGCTCGTGGTGAAGGGCTTTAGGCAGAAAAAGGGAGTTGATTTTGATGAAATATTCTCACCGGTTGTTAAATTCACCACAATAAGGTTAGTGCTAGTTGCGGTGGCTCATCTAGACCTGGAATTAGAACAGATGGACGTAAAAACTACTTTCTTAAATGGCTACTTGGATGAAGTGATATATATGAAGCAGCCCACTGGTTTCGAAGTAAAAGACATGCTGGATAATGTGTGCAAATTAAATCAGAGCATTTATGGACTCAAACAAGCTCCTAGAATGTGGAATAAGAGATTTGACTCATTCATGACTCAAGAAAAGTTCAAAAGAACGGAAAGTGACCACTGTGCCTACTTCAAAAATGAGGAATAAGGTAAATTTATAATCCTATTGTTATATGTGGATGATCTTTTGATTGCAGGTACAACAAAAGAATCAATCCAAAGGCTGAAGGAAAAATTGGCTACCTCCTTTGAGATGAAAGACCTTAGAGCTGCCAAAAGAATCTTAGGTATACATATAACTAGAGATAGAGACAAGAAATTGCTCACTATCTCACATGGAGCTTACATTGATCGAATTCTGAAATGATTCAATATGGAGAGTGCAAAAGCAGTGATCACTCAACTCCCAAATCAGATTGTGTTAACGAAGGAAAATTGTCCCAAAACAGACTTGGAACTCACATACATGGAGGGAGTACCTTATAGTTTAGCTGTTGGATCTATAATGTACATAATGGTGTCCACCCGACCAGACATTGCCTACCCCATAACTATTCTAAGTCGTTTCATGAGTAATCTAGGAAGGACTCACTGGGAAGGGATTAAATGGCTGCCGAGGTATCTAGTTGGAACACGAGACATGTGTTTGATGTTCAAGAAGGAAGGAGAGCTATTGGACATCCAAGCGTACTCAGACTCCGACTTAGCCGGAAACCTGGACACTAGGAGATCCACCACAGGTTATGTGGTAACCATAGCAGGAGGGGCAGTTTCATGGCAATCAAGACTCCAAAGAACGGTTGCTCTTTCCTCGACTGAGGCGGAATATATGGCCTTAACAGAGACTGCTAAGGAGCTACTTTGGACCATGAGACTCACTAAAGAACTAGGATTAAATTGTTCAGATCCAGTTCTACTATGTGACAACCAGAGCACGATCGAGCTTAGTAGAAACTCTACATTTCACAGTAGAACAAAACATATAGATATTAAGGCTCACTGGGTCAGGGAAGCCATTAACGCTAAAGAATTCTTAGTTGAGAAAGTTCACACAACTAAGAACATTGCAGATATGCTAACCAAAAGTATACCTGGGAACAAGCTGAAAACCTGTGCTGAAGGTGCTGGTATGCTCACCCCTGAGCAGATCTAGAACTGACGAGAGACCTCATCTCTGTACTACCTGAAATGAAGTTTTGTTAAGGAAAAGCAGAAGAGATGAGGGACAAAAACTGGAAACTTATCTTTGAGGACGAACGAGGTTGTATAGACTAACTTCCTGTTTATCTTTGGTCTAGTTTCCTTCTGCAGGATAAGCAGGGACCAAGTTGAGGCTGAGCTGGTCAAGCAGGAGCGTGTCCAGATTGGAAGCCAAGAGGAGGCAAGAGCAGAACCAGATCTGTTCAAACGGCTTGAACAGATCTAGGGAAAAGCAGCCCCAAACCAACAACGCAGTACCTAAGGGGAAGAGTGCTGAGAACCAGAAGAAGAAAAAGAAAAAAACTGGATACTTATCTTTGAGGATGAGCAGATCTAGGGCGCAGAACCAGATCTGTTCAAACTCCTCGAGCAGATCTAAGAGCAAATCTGAGCTGGACCGTCAAGAGCGTGTCCATACTGGGAGAAAGGGCAAAGGAAGAACCAGATCCTCCCAAACTAGCGCAAACCGAACCAGCTCAACACCATACAACCTGAGGGGAAGCATGTTAAGAATAACAAGAAGGATGAAAAGGGAGACAACTAAGAGACTCACCTTTCTGTGTCGAGTGAGACTTTGCCTCATGAAACCGCTATGTCTT
This sequence comes from Utricularia reniformis, assembly GCA_009725065.1. Classification (NCBI taxonomy): domain Eukaryota; kingdom Viridiplantae; phylum Streptophyta; class Magnoliopsida; order Lamiales; family Lentibulariaceae; genus Utricularia; species Utricularia reniformis. Next base: position 612,690 of record RWGZ01000133.1, read on the forward strand.
ATTGTGTATTCTTGTGTGCAGGTTGAACGGAAATGAAGCTGGAACTGAGCTGAGCCGAAGGAGCAGACTGGAAGAATTAACCAAACGAAAGCAATTAAAGGCTGAAGGGCTAAAACAAATAAAAGCGTGTAGAGTCAAGTGACCATTTTGGTCAAAACGCTTCTGGACAAGGACAGAATTGTAATTACAATTATGTAACCGCCTAGGACTCAAACAGGAGATAAAATCAGACTCTGAGAGTTGGAAAAATGGAGAGTTTTTCACAAGAACGCACTTAGCATAAAAAAGGAAGGATATACCTGGAGATAAGCGGTTCGAGGAGCGCCAGGCACCAAAATCTGGGCATCCAGAAGTGAATTGTTGATACGAAGATCTTCATATTCTTTTCTTTTGTACCTGCTATCCAGTGTTGAATATTTGTATACTAAACTGAAGGTTAGTGGATTGGATCGAGATTTCGATCCCGAGGTTTTTCTTTGGATTTACTCCGGTTTCCTCGTAAAAATGAAGGGCGCAACATCCAAAATTGAAGATCATATTTGATAAATTCTCATACCAGAAAGGTTCTGTTTACCTGCTTCTTTGATCTATTTACTGAATCCAGATCGGATAAGGGAGGTTTTCTTCCAACATTTCCAAGATGGTGACCGTGAGAGCTCTTCTAGTAGTAGTTGTGAAAAAACAGTGCAAAATTCACCAAATGGATGTCAACAATACATTTTTGCAAATGAACTACAAAGAAAAAGTGTACATGAAAGCACCACCAAGGATCACCACCTATAATGATGACCAAGTCTGACTATTGAAGAAATATTTATATGGGTTAAAATAGACATCACAATGTTGTTCCCGAAATTGTCTAAATTATGTAGATGACTTGATAATAACTGAAAACATTCTTACTACGATAACTAGATTCAAGGAGATTTTGAGCGACAAACTCCATATGAAAGATTTGGGCAATTTGAAATTCTTTTTGGGCGTCGAAGTGGTCATTAATCCTACAGGTCTTTATCTCAACTAGAGAAAGTTTACATTGGACATTATCTTTAAGACCGACCTTATGGAAACCAAACATGCTTTAAGTCGTATCAAACAAAACCACAATATGGGAAAGCTCGTGTACGGTATTTGAAAGAACATGAGAAATATAGAAGACTTGTAGCGGTTCATACTCTTGCCCAATTTATGCTTTATTTATCTTCTCTTCACACAACCTGATATAAGTTGTACGGTTCATACTCTTGCCCAATTTATGCAAACACCACGTATCGAGCATTGGAAGGCAGACATCGACTGGGCCGATACTCGAAATGTTGTCCGACTAGGATATATTATTGAGAGCGGATTCAATCTTACAAGAATACAACTTTTGTGATTCATATTTGAAAAGTTGTCCGATGACACATAAATCCACTACAAGATACTTCGTGTTTATTGGATCATTACCTATATATTGTATAAATAAGAAGCAAAACACAATATCTAGATCCTCAGCGAAAGTATAATATAGAACAATGACATCCATTGGTAGTGAATTGTGGTGGTTAACCAGGTTGCTAGCAAATATTGGAGTCACAGACACACATCCAATGAAACTATTATGTGATAGTAAATCTGCAATGCATATATCAACAAATATCATTTTTTACAAACGGAAAAAACACATTGAGGTACACTGTCATTTCATTTAGAACATGATGACTGAAAGAGAGATTGTTCTCAAACATGTAACCTCTAAAAATCCGTTGGCAAACATGTTGACGAAGAATCTCGGAAGCTTTCAATTCAAATATTTCCTGAACAAATCTGGCATTCTAGATATGATGCTCCAAATTGAGGGGGTGTGTTGACTGAATCTTCGTCAATCATGGAAATATGGATAAATCATCAATATATTCAAAACTTCATTTTGATCAAAAAACAATATGGACTCGACTACATATTTCAATCCAATAGAACCACTTCATATTACAAACGGTCAGTGACACGTTTAACAAGTAATAAGATGCAGGAGACATTCAGAGACTTAATTTGTTATACTTGAAATAAAGAATATGAAATGTTAAATGATTATGGATTGATTGAGCTAATCAAGATAGTTGATTTTAATGAGTTTATTTCAATTTAACCTCAATTTATGTAATGTCTTGAACCTCAAAATAAGTAGGATAAAGTTGGGTTTAAAATAATTCTTTATAGGTCAAATTAACTATTTTTATTTGGTCATGCAATAAAAATGCCTCTAAAATATTGTCTTATTCTCCTACATACAATAGTAATACCATTTCCTAGTATCTGCAAACCCTACATTAGTGACACATCTTGCAGAATCACAGTTGCCTCCCCATCGGGAGAAAGAATGTATGGGTCTCAAAGCCGCCACCATTCCACCATTGCGGTCAGTATATGATTATCAACTTTATTCTAATTGTCTTTAAAACTCCATAAAACCACACTGCATCAAATACGCTAAGACTCTAGATCCAAATTTTCAAGCTTACTCAGATAATAGTCCTCATGCTTAAACTGAATCATCGAACTCGATTCTCCATTTATAATACTACAACTGATGTGGTGATTCTGTCGATGCAACACATTGTTGTTCCTGGGAGCATGAGATCACCGCCTTCCATATATGTTATTAAAAATGTAAGACATTGTTGGTTACTATAAATAAAATACGCTCAAATTAATTTCAAGTCATCACAACACACCAAATACAATAACAAATATTCATAAATTTAAATTCAAATAAATTGGGATATATAAAAAATAAATTTAAATATCAAATAAACTGTTGTGGTAAAAAAGATTCAGGTACAACAATCAACGGGTTCACAATAGGATGAACATAGTTTTGATTTTTTAGATTGGGGGAACGATTGTAAATGCGGAATAAACAAATAAAACATCAATTTAACGTGAAAAACCCCTAGAGAAAGGGGAAAAAACCACATGACTATGAGTTTGAAATATTCTTAATCGATCGATTAATGAAACACTTCCAGATTACAAACAGAGAAGATTTATGAAAATAACCAAGGCAAATAAGAAAGCGCAGAGAATGAAATTAGCATAGTAACGGCTAATTCGCGCGTCCAAAAGGTCCTCTCGAACTTGACTTTAAGCCTTGTATTTATAGAGGGGAATCGTGCGTGGAAAACCTTCCATAACTGCCTCTGATAAAGTCGTTTTCCATTGATAGAAAACGGGGATAAGCCCGAAGTGCAGAAAACGTGAGCTGGTTCGAAGCGCAGAAAACGTGTGCATGCCCGAGGCTCGCTGTAACCGTCTGGACCGATCAAGAGAATTGGTCCCCGAAGCGCTGAGCCTTGTACAACTCTAACTTCGGTCTTGCAAGTTACTTAGGCCTTTGGGCATCATTAATCACGCAAGCCTTTGGGTTTGTTATCTTGAATGTACTAAGATTAGGATCTTAGGCCGCGTACGTTTGTTTCTTTTCATCTGGATTGACCCAGTATCCTTGGGCCTCTGCCAATTTGGGGTATAGGGCCCCGAAGCCCTCATCATAAACGATTAGCTATAAAAAATAAACTATAACTGAATTTCAAAATTTTTCCAGAATACGAATACCGTTGACGGAGTTGTTGGGTGAGTTTGGTCATCCACGTTCGTCAAATGAAGAAAATGGATGTGACAAGTTATAGCGGTCGTCGAATGCGGAAGCTATCGCGGTTCTTTAACGTTTCATATTTTTGCGTTCCACGAATGCTATAACTCGTCACGTGCACTTTCTGTGCTTCACGAACGAAGATGACCATTAAATATTAATGGATTGACCAAAATGGCTCAATATTCTACATTTTACGGGCCTTACAATGTAAGGCGTACATCTTAAAAGGCCCAATATTAATAAATCTTTTTATGTCATAAGTAGTTTAAACACCCATTATGATATTCTAATTAATAAATGTGAAACATAAATTATTATAATATAAATTATATCAAAGTCTCAATATAATCATGTTTTTATATTCCTCACACCACACAACTAAGATATATAAATCCTACAAAGAGAAATCTCTTACAATACACATTAAAATGATACATATTAATATATTTTTCAAGTTTATTTATAATTTAGTAACTTATGCTATTCAATATTTTAAAGGTAGATAATATTTGTTTTTCTATTTTCTTATAATTATATTTTGCACCTTATCCAAATTAAATATATTCGACTTGGTATAACTTATAAGACAAATATATAATAACGATAGACTCAAAATTATATTATTCAACATTTTAAAGGTAGATAATATTTGTTTTTCTATTTTCTTATAATTATATTTTGCACCTTATCCAAATTAAATATATTCGACTTGGTATAACTTATAAGACAAATATATAATAACGATAGACTCAAAATTATATTATTCAACATTTTAAAGGTAGATAATATTTGTTTTTCTATTTTCTTATAATTATATTTTGCACCTTATCCAAATTAAATATATTCGACTTGGTATAACTTATAAGACAAATATATAATAACGATAGACTCAAAATTATATTATTCAACATTTTAAAGGTAGATAATATTTGTTTTTCTATTTTCTTATAATTATATTTTGCACCTTATCCAAATTAAATATATTCGACTTGGTATAACTTATAAGACAAATATATAATAACGATAGACTCAAAATTATATTATTCAACATTTTAAAGGTAGATAATATTTGTTTTTCTATTTTCTTATAATTATATTTTGCACCTTATCCAAATTAAATATATTCGACTTGGTATAACTTATAAGACAAATATATAATAACGATAGACTCAAAATTATATTATTCAACATTTTAAAGGTAGATAATATTTGTTTTTCTATTTTCTTATAATTATATTTTGCACCTTATCCAAATTAAATAACTCTCAAATATTTTCAACTTGGTATAATCCAAATATATAATATTGATAGACATACACATTTGATCCTTAAATTTTATAAGTATGGCAATTATGATATCCATATTTTTGCACTAGCAAAAATTAATCATTGTACTTTACATATTTTTGGCAAAATTGTCATTTAATGTTCAATTTGTGTGACAAATTTGATCTATAATATAATCAATTTTGACACATGAAGCCTCTCGAACATAATAAAGGCATACTTTGTCTGCATGTTTTTCTAATTTTAGCAAATTTGATCTCTAATACCTTTGTATTCCTCAAGGTTTAGATTTAGTGATAATTACAATCCTCAATCTTTATTTTCCTTAAATTACTCCTAAAATCCTAAACCATAATCGACATAATCAATGATTTCATACTGTCCGATAGGTGGAATATTGTGGGGAACATGTAATTTGTATGTTGCCACCCAATACTATGGTAGGGCCGGATCCCAATTTTCGGGTTCGGGCTTTGAAATATTGAACTAGCTTTTTGGATGCATATGAATGGGTAAATGGTCGATTTTATGGTGATATGTCGATCCTAACTAGTTAAAAGTTGGTTTATACTGGTTCCGCTTAATAAAACTTATTAGAAACCATGACAATAAATTTATAAAGTTTTGAAGTTCAGTATGTTGGAATATCGGATGAGTCCTTACACTGGAATATCAGATATGTACCGGAATAATAAAATGAGTTATGTTAGTAATATAGGGCAAAAACATAATTATTTAACTCATTTCCAATTTTTTGACTCAGTTGACTAGGTTAACCAATTGGAATGAATATTTTTCTACCCATAAAATGTATCATGATTCAACCCGAAAGAAACCAAGCATAAATCAATCCCAACTAAAATGTCAAACGACAATATTGGTTTCAGCCAAATGGAAATGAAGCACAAAATAAGTAAATCATATTTACTAAATCCCCACTTTTATGTTTCTGCTGATAAATCTAGATCTCAGGTGGTAAGGTTGTCGATAGTTTTCGTATTTGATGTTACTAAATTGTGAATCTTGAATCAGATATTTAGATCGAGGTTGAAAGTTAGGGATGGGGAGCTTGATTCAGATATGAGAAATGTTGGGGTCGGGATTTAAATATTGATGCAAAAATTCATCCTATTTCATCAGATCTGGGGTGTGATAGGGTTCTTAAACATTGTATCTAAATTATATGGACTAGTTTTGTATTTTTTTAACATTTGGGGACTATGTATGAATTTTGTAGAACATATTTGGGGATGAATGATAGAAAAAACACAAAGTTTGGGAACTAAAAAACATTTATAACCAAATATACTAAAATTATTAAAATTTGATAATTAAGAGCGCTATTTTCTCAAACAATAATATTTACCAATAATAATAAATTCTAATGTACACTAAAGGGTATGCATAATTGTTATACCTAATTTGTAGCATTTGAATCATATAACATATATTTAATATATTTTATTACGATACTATTAATCTATCAATAATTTTAATTATATTTATTTCATTGTAATTTATCCCTCTAAGAGAAACATAAAAGGATAACCATCAAAATGCAGATAATGTGAAGAATAAATTTCTAATTTAGATAATAGGACAACACAAACATGGGTCCAGTGCACTTGTCTGCAGACACATAATTCATGTAACAAATTTGATTAATTAAACCAAAACACAATTATCAAGATAAGGTNATTGTGAAAGTTGGAGTAGCAAATGTAGTTCAAATCATAACTGATAATGCTAGTGCATGTAAATTGATTGAAACTATGATAGAAGAGAAATATCGGTGTTTGTTATATATATATGTTGCATTCAATATTATACTTGATATGAAAATTTATCGTCTTTTTCCATGCAGATTTTTTGGACTCCATGTATTGTACATACCGTGAATCTTGCACTTAAGGATGTATGTTCTTCAAAAAATAATGATCAAAATGCTATTATATATCAGAGATGTAGCTGGAATAAGTACGTTAGTCAATTCCATTGTCATTGATGAGACCCTCGGAACCCGGTACCTCGAACCTGATCAGGGCCAAACTTAGCCAGGCCAGCCCAAGTGATATAAGCCGAACTTGGAGGCCCAAATCCAGCTCACGTGAATGGACGGCCCAACCAGGCCAGTCGGGCCCGAATGCCCGTTCTTATCGATCGGGACCGATCGATAGAGTCATGCTTTCTCCCCCTCATTAGGACCGATCGGTCCACATCTCATAGGCTATGCTTCGGGCCATCCATATTCCTCAACATTCGACAACAACCTCTGACAATCATGTCAGAGGCAGGTCCGGCGGAGTCATATGAGCCTTCTTTTGGTCTGGAGATAGCTGGCTAGTAGCGCCGAAAGACCTAGCGTCGTGTAGCCCTATGAAGTCATGCCCGGCGGCTGTCCCGCCTGACACGAGCCGACCTAGCCGTAGGAGACAAGCACAAAACGACACACTACTGTTCACACAGCACAGTGGGCGTATAAAAAGGACACTTGGGAGGCAAAGAAAAGGATCCTCTTTTAGATTCTCCTTTTTCTCTTCTTGTTTGGCCGGCTATCGATTTATTTTCAATAAGCTTTTTTCCCCTTGTTTTCTAAAGAACAAACATGACATTTGTGATCAACAACTTGCTTATTGAATCGACTAAGGGCTTTTCTAGCTCTTAGCCAAGTGGTTTTTTCCTCACATTTTGAGGTTTTACACTATAAAATTGCATTGTCCCTTCTATATTTGATTCATCATTGCAAAGTATGACCTTAGCCCATAAAGATGTTGCTTCGGAATTCGAAGAGCTGTAATTGTAAAATATAGCCCAATTATTGTAAAAGCTGTTGGACTCAATTCGAAGACTAATTGGGCTAATCCAATTAGAGTGTACTTCGGTATTCGAAGTATGACCTTAGCCCAAATCGAAGAGTACTTCGAATCCCGAAGAGTGTAATTTTTTAGTGTAAAAGAAGCTCAATTATTGGACTCAACCAAGACTACTCGCATCGGGGAGCACTTGGCCCCTACTTTCGAAGAAGAGCTGGTCCGCTTGCTGAGAAGCAATGTGGACATATTCGCTTGGACCCCGGGCGATGTGCCAGGGATTGACCGATCCGAGAGTGAGCATCGGATCAACACTGAGCCCGGAACAAAGCCTATTAGGAAAAATAGGAGACGTTACTCTCGCGAGAAAATTGAGATCATCCGGGCCGAGGTGGACAAGTTGTTGCGGTCGGGTTTCATTAGGGAGATTCACTATACTGAATGAGTTGTGAACCTAGTGGTGGTCTCCAAGGCAGATGGGAAGTGGAGGATGTGCATTGATTTTACCGACGTCAACAANTGATGATGGACCAATTTTTTGCAAGCGTTGCATTGTGAATGTAAAATAAATAACATTGTATTTATTTTACGACTTATGGATGATGCTATTGTGAAAGTTGGAGTAGCAAATGTAGTTCAAATCATAACTGATAATGCTAGTGCATGTAAATTGATTGAAACTATGATAGAAGAGAAATATCGGTGTTTGTTATATATATATGTTGCATTCAATATTATACTTGATATGAAAATTTATCGTCTTTTTCCATGCAGATTTTTTGGACTCCATGTATTGTACATACCGTGAATCTTGCACTTAAGGATGTATGTTCTTCAAAAAATAATGATCAAAATGCTATTATATATCAGAGATGTAGCTGGAATAAGTACGTTAGTCAATTCCATTGTCATTGATGAGACCCTCGGAACCCGGTACCTCGAACCTGATCAGGGCCAAACTTAGCCAGGCCAGCCCAAGTGATATAAGCCGAACTTGGAGGCCCAAATCCAGCTCACGTGAATGGACGGCCCAACCAGGCCAGTCGGGCCCGAATGCCCGTTCTTATCGATCGGGACCGATCGATAGAGTCATGCTTTCTCCCCCTCATCAGGACCGATCGGTCCACATCTCACAGGCTATGCTTCGGACCAGATCCATCTCACGTGATTGGACGGCCCAACCAGGCCAGTCGGGCCCGAATGCCCGTTCTTATCGATCGGGACCGATCGATAGAGTCATGCTTTCTCCCCCTCATCAGGACCGATCGGTCCACATCTCACAGGCTATGCTTCGGACCAGATCCATCTCACGTGATTGGACGGCCCAACCAGGCCAGTCGGGCCCGAATGCCCGTTCTTATCGATCGGGACCGATCGATAGAGTCATGCTTTCTCCCCCTCATCAGGACCGATCGGTCCACATCTCACAGGCTATGCTTCGGACCAGATCCATCTCACGTGATTGGACGGCCCAACCAGGCCAGTCGGGCCCGAATGCCCGTTCTTATCGATCGGGACCGATCGATAGAGTCATGCTTTCTCCCCCTCATCAGGACCGATCGGTCCACATCTCACAGGCTATGCTTCGGACCAGATCCATCTCACGTGATTGGACGGCCCAACCAGGCCAGTCGGGCCCGAATGCCCGTTCTTATCGATCGGGACCGATCGATAGAGTCATGCTTTCTCCCCCTCATCAGGACCGATCGGTCCACATCTCACAGGCTATGCTTCGGACCAGATCCATCTCACGTGATTGGACGGCCCAACCAGGCCAGTCGGGCCCGAATGCCCGTTCTTATCGATCGGGACCGATCGATAGAGTCATGCTTTCTCCCCCTCATCAGGACCGATCGGTCCACATCTCATAGGCTATGCTTCGGGCCATCCACATTCCTCAACATACGACAACAACCTCTGACAATCCTGTCAGAGGCAGGTCCGGCGGAGTCATATGAGCCTTCTTTTGGTCTGAAGATAGCTGGCTAGTAGCGCCGAAAGGCCTAGCGTCGTGTAGCCCTATGAAGTCATGCCCGGCGGCTGTCCTGCCTGACACGAGCCGACCTAGCCGCAGGAGACAAGCACAAAACGACACCCTACTGTTCACACAGCACAGTGGGCGTATAAAAAGGACACTTGGGAGGCAAAGAAAAGGATCATCTTTTAGATTCTCCTTTTTCTCTTCTTGTTTGGCCGGCTATCGATTTATTTTCAATAAGCTTTTTTCCCCTTGTTTTCTAAAGAACAAACATGACATTTGTGATCAACAACTTGCTTATTGAATCGACTAAGGGCTTTTCTAGCTCTTAGTCAAGTGGTTTTTTCCTCACATTTTGAGGTTTTACACTATAAAATTGTATTGTCCCTTCTATATTTGATTCATCATTGCGAAGTATGACCTTAGCCCAAAAAGATGTTGCTTCGAAATTCGAAGAGCTGTAATTGTAAAATATAGCCCAATTATTGTAAAAGCTGTTGGACTCAATTCGAAGACTAATTGGGCTAATCCAATTAGAGTGTACTTCGGTATTCAAAGTATGACCTTAGCCCAATTCGAAGAGTACTTCGAATCCCGAAGAGTGTAATTTTTGAGTGTAAAAGAAGCTCAATTATTGGACTCAACCAAGACTACTCGCATCGGGGAGCACTTGGCCCCTACTTTCGAAGAAGAACTCGTCCGCTTGCTGAGAAGCAATGTGGACATATTCGCTTGGACCCGGGCGATGTGCCAGGGATTGACCGATCCGAGAGTGAGCATCGGATCAACACTGAGCCCGGAACAAAGCCTATTAGGAAAAATAGGAGACGTTACTCTCGCGAGAAAATTGAGATCATCCGGGCCGAGGTGGACAAGTTGCTGCGGTCGGGTTTCATTAGGGAGATTCACTATACTGAATGAGTTGTGAACCTAGTGGTGGTCTCCAAGGCAGATGGGAAGTGGAGGATGTGCATTGATTTTACCGACGTCAACAAGAGTTGTGAGTCGGATCCTTTCCCACTGCCACATATTGACCGATTGGTGGATGCTGTAACTGGCAGCACAATGATAAGTACCATGTACGCTTACTCCGGGTATCATCAGATCTTCCTTGCTAAGGAAGATCAGAAAAAGTCATCATTCATGACGAATGACGGCGTGTATTGCTATGAGGTTATGCCTTTCGGCTTGAAGAACGCTGGAGCAACATACCAGAGGTTGGTCAACAAGATCTTTAGGGATTTGATAGGCCACGTTATGGAAGTGTATATTGATGACATGATTGTCAAGTTCATGAATGATGAAGACCATATTCCTTATTTGTCTCGTTGTTTCGAAGTATGCCGTAAATATAAGCTCAAACTAAATCCAAACAAGTGTTGTTTCGGGATTCGAAGTGGCAAGTTCCTAGGATATTACGTTTTTGAGAAAATCATAGAGGTTAACCGTGAAAAAGTTCAGGGGATCATTGATATGCAACCTCCAAGAAACAAGAGAAAATTCCAGAGGCTTACTGGCCGATTGGCAGCGCTGAGCAGGTTTATATCTAGATCCACGGATCGGGCCATCCCCTTTTTTAGGGTGTTAAAGAAAGCAAGCCATCTTGGTTGGACCGAAGAGTGCGATCGAGCCTTCTCAGACTTGAAGACTTATCTAAGCACTCCTCCTGTGATAGTGAGCCCGACCTGCCATGAACCTTTAGGGTTGTATTTGGCCGTATTGGAGGCCGCAGTCAGCGTGACTTTGGTAACCGTTGGAGATGATGTTCTCCGACCTGTCTACTACATGAGCCATTCTCTGGTACCTGCCGAAACCCGATACACTACTTTAGAAAAATTCATGCTGGCCTTGCAGAAGGTTATATCCAAGCTTAAGAACTATTTTGAAGGCCGAAAGGTTTATGTGTTTACTGATCAACCTCTGAAGGCAGTTTTGAATCAGGCGGACTCCAATGAAAGGTTGGCCAAGTAGAAAATCAAGATCAGCTATGTATTTGGAATTCGTTCCCCGAAGGGCGATCAAGGCTCAAGTCCTCACGGATTTCGTGGTAGAAATTACCCGATCAGTCATATTTCTGAACCAGGAGGACGACCGATGGGTCATTTATGTTGACGGATCAACCTTCGGGGGAAAAGGAGCGGGCATCACCTTTACTACACTTCAAGGCGACCTTATCCATTCCGTGGTCAAATTCTTGTTCTCTGGAACGAACAACGTGGTGGAATACGAGACCGTGCTGTCAGGGATGACCTTAGCCCAAAAGATGGGAGTTGCTAAAGTGCGAATGTTCTCAGACTCCAAGTTGGTAGTGGAGCAATTCGTAAGAAGATTTGAAACACATGAGCCAACCATGAAGCTATACCATGCAAAGGTCATGTAGTTGTTAAGAAAGTTCCGTGAATTCTCACATGACCATGTGCGTAGAGAACAAAATAAGGTGGCCGACGCATTAGCGAGACTGGCTGCAAGCCTACCAGACATTGGACCAGGCACAGTATCGGTCCATATTCAAGACCAACCTTCGGTCGGAATTTCTGTGACCGGCCAGTCGCTTGAGGAAGTTGAGGCTTTATGCCATGAACTACAGGACTTGAAAATAAACGCCATTGACTCACCAGGGGAGCCCACGTGGATGGCCCCTTTTGTCAAGTATCTGACCGATGGCCATCTACCTGAAAATGCATCTGAGGTCAGAAAGATTGAGACCCGGGCCAAGCGATATGTGCTAAATGATAGGCTATTATTCAAGAAGAGTTTTGAAGGACCGCTCTTGCGATGCCTATCCCCTATCGAGACTGAGGCCGTCATGATTTACGTTCATGAAGGGATATGCGGTATACATTCTGAGGCCCGATCACTATATCATCGCATTATTAGGGTCGGGTATTTTTGGCCGACACTCCTCGAGGACGCTAAAAAGTACACAAGACGTTGCGCTGCTTGCCAACACCATTCTCCGGTCCCCCAACTGCCAAGAACATCCCTGTCAATGACTCTACTTCCGTGTTCATTTGACAGATTGGGGATTGATATCTTAGGACCGTTTCACCGATCGGTCCAGCAGCGAAAGTTCTGCATTGTGGCGGTTGAATATTATACAAAGTGGATCGAGGCTGAAGCGGTGGATATTTTTCCGAAAAGGTTTTGAAGCACTTCCTGTGGAGGAACATCATAAGCCGCTTTGGAGTACCTCGAGCTTTTGTATCACACAATGGACTTCAATTCCGCAGTAAAGCCGTTCGGGATCTTTCCGTCAAATTGGGTATTGCTCAGCATTTCTCGTCGGTGGCTCATCCCCAGACTAACGATTGACGGAGGTGTCCAACAAAGTTATCCTGAAGGGATTAAAAACTAAGTTGGAAGATTTGGGAGGAAAGTGGCCCGATCACATCTACGAGGTTCTATGGGCTTACCGGACTACTCCCCGCTCAACGACCCAGGAATCTCCATTTTCTTTGGTATACGGGTCCGAAGCGGTCAGTCCAGTGGAGGTTGCCATACGATCACCTCGAATAACTCAATATGACGAGCATTTGAACAATGAACGAAGATCCTTACACTTGGATATGATTGAAGAGAAAAGGAACATCATGTGTGCTTATCAGCGAACTATGGAGCAGGCTCATAACAAACGGGTCTTGCCCAGAGAATTTTCAGAAGGTGACCTCGTTTTCAAGAATGTGAGAGTTCAGAGAAACGTCGGGAAGCTGGACAAGAACTGGGAAGGGCCCTATCGAGTCTTGAAGAACATAGGGGCTGGGGCTTATAAGTTAGAAACTTTGGATGGAAGCGAGATCCCCCGAACCTGGAACGTTATGAACCTAAGGCGATATTTTGTATAAAACTTTTGACGCTATTTGGCAATTCTGAACTATAAAATGTTTCTCATACATGAGTAAGTTACAATAGGTGCAATACAAACTATTTTTAGCTAGTTGAGTAATCGATCTTGAAGTTTGATTTTCTGGACGAGTTTGGACTGGTGACTGTAGCGATCCATCTATAAGGCTCCTAAGTAGTGAGACCGCTCTGACGAGTCAGTTGATTCCACGCTTGCTGAGTACTTAGATGGATTGCAAAACTCCGAAAACTCACTAAGAACTTAATTTCCCCTTCGATGGCACCCACCACCTGGAAACAGCTCTTGCTTTCTTGTGCTTAGCCATGAACGAGATAACAGAGACAGAGACAGAGTTAGCAGTCAAAGCGCAACCGAAGCTCGCCATGGGACTGTCCTCAGAACCGGGGTTTCGGCTAAGCTTGTCATGGGACTTATAAAGAACCAAAGCAACACCGCCAATGTCATAATATTTTACAGGGACAGATTCAAGTGTGTTCTGTTGGCGCAGTTAAAATCCCCTAACTTATTAAGCCCAGCAAAACTCAAAGTTAAGTTGAGAGGACCGTTCGGTCCGGCTCAGCTTGAACCCCGATCTTATACTTAGCAGAAATATTCTATTGAAGAAATGGAGTTTACAAAGCAAATACAGAAAGGAATGGACTTGAAAATTAAAGATCTAGTCTATCTGTCATTCTTCCTTTACTGTTTCTTCAGACTTCTCCGCGATCTATGCCTTGAGATCTTCTACCTTTTTACCTCTCTCTTCAACTATCTAATTGACCGAACTCTCCATCAGGTCAAAGAATGGATAGTTGAGATCGTTTTCCAACGGGGATTCTTCTAGCTCTGGGATCTCACGGAAGCTTCCATCCTTGGTTAGGGGGTCGATCGTCTCCCAACGCTCATCTTCGGGATCCAGACCAACTTTGCTGATCATTTGGTCCTTCATGTTATCCATATATTGGGAGACGCTCGGTCCATAAACGTTTGCCGCTAAAGCAAACATCAGTGGCGATCGAGCAAAACCCAGAAGGGCTTCCCGGACCGCCCCCTCAGTTGCTTCTTTGCCCCTAACTAAGTCTTCCTTTAATGCTTTATTTTCCTCCCTTAAGGCATCTTTTTCTTCCTGAGACCGAAGGAGAAGTCTGTTGCTTTCGTCAGATAATTCTTGAATCTGACGCTCCAGTTCCAAAACGCGGGTCGTTGCGGAGTTCGCAGCTGCTTGGGCCTCTCCCGCCTTAGAAGTAGCTATTGAAAGCTCAGTGGGTGCTCCAAACA
>RWGZ01000133.1:628102-640395 GCA_009725065.1 Utricularia reniformis
CTACCATCTCCTGGATAGCCTCCCGAATGGACTCAGTGTTCGGCGACGAGGGGGCCGATTTCTTCCCGATGGTAATCCCTTTCACCGGGATCGGGGATGATGGCCTGCTCACTGCTGACCGCAACCTTTTGAATTGCTTCGGGGCTTCCTCTACGAGGCCCCGCTTGCTCGTGGACGCAGGGACATGAGGCTTTGACACTCTGTCCCCTAAGCTGGAGGATGGGCGTACATTCTCCACCCGCATTGACCCCTGCAGCAACAACCGCACGACGTTAAGATCCAGAGAGGAGTTATTCTCGATTCTGTACATAGCGGGAAGGCCTAACGAGCGAATTCTTTTGGAAATCACCTCGTCCACCTCATCCATTGATCGGGGTTCAGGCCTCTGACTTCTGGAGCTTCCCGCGGATCGTAAAGACTCAGCAGCGGTGTTGGGCTTTGGCTTGGATGCTTGCAGCTGGGCGTCCTTTTTGGCCTTTGCAACAGCAGCCAACGCAGCAAGTCGGTTTCCAGACATCGTGTCGGTGGAAACTGCAAAATAAAAATAATAAGGATCACGAGATATGAACTAAAGGAAACCAAAGTCGTACCCGATCCTTCTGACCCCAACGAGTCGGAGCTAGAGAATATCCCTTTCGGGGCAGGGACGCCGGTCCTACCTGCTACCCCTATCTCTAGCAGCTTCTTCTCCCGAAATATGTCTATTCGTTTCAGACGCCTTTCGGGAGGAGGAAGCATTGCCAAGGTATTGGCAATATCCTGGAAAGATGGGTTGAACCGGTTTCGGTCCAACTTCCCGATGTCAGGATGGGAGGTTAAGAAGGTAACCTTCAACAGGTCTTCCCTCAGGATGTCTATCCAGACGTAGCAAGATTCCCATTCATGAAGGGAATCTTCCTTATCAACAATAATACAATCCTTCGTTCGGGTAGCTAGATAATACAACATGCGACCCCCTAACAACCTCCTTCCCCTGCAGGATCCCACCAGGAATAGGTTAAAAAAATCCTTAAGGATTTGTTCTACCCCCTATTTATGGCAGTAAAAGATGAAGGCGATTATGTAGACATAACTGCCCGGAAAAAGAGCGAAGGTTGGACAATGAATCTCCCGAAGTACGGCTGCGACAAAAGGATGAAGGGGAAATCGTAGGCCAGACCTCAGGGAGGCATAGCTAATGGGTATGGCGCTAGCCGGAACATTCATCTCGGCGGGAAGGAAGCAGGGAATGTCTTCCTTCCCCCTCCAGATTGGATAATGGGCAGGGATTGAAAATTTGGCCCGAAATGCTTCGAGGTCCATCTCAAAAACAACTGGATACCTAGCCCCACGAGGTGCCAAGGATGGTTACATTAAGGTTTGTGAGGAAATTGGAGTTGGAAGACGGTCGAGCAAAATCGCCAGAGAATTCTAGGGTTCAGAGAATTTTTCGCGAGTTACAACAATGGTTGCACGGAGCAGAAATCCCGACTTTTATAGCAGCGCATTATCTAATCACAGGACGACACGTCATTACTGCAAGCGGCTACAGTCTGACAGCATGTCCCCTCCTTTGGAATACGAAAAGGCGCTGGCTACTATAGAACCCATAATTACGCTTTTACCCATAACCGTTACAAATTTCAAATTTGAAAATTCATACTCTGAAATTTCTAAGTGCACGATCGGTCCCCAAGGACGCCGTTATGACCAGTTCGGGTACGGTATTCCGTTGGTTCGATCGGGCACTCCTGCCTCAAACGCTCTCAATCTGATAATCGAACTCACATCGCTACCATGGTGGCGATAGAGTCCGAGGGGCTAGTGATGAGACCCTAGGAACCCGGTACCCCGAACATGATCAGGGCAAAGTTTAGCCAGGCCAGCCCAAGTGACATAAGCCGAACTTGGAGGCTCAGATCCAGCTCACGTGAATGGACGGCCCAGCCAGGCAAGTCGGGCCCGACCGCCCGTTCTTATCGATCGGTCCCGATCGATAGAGCCAAACTTTCTCCCCCTCATCAGGACCGATCGGTCCACATCTCACAGGCTATGCTTCGGGCCATCCACATTCATCAACATGCGACAACAATCTTTGACAATCCTGTCAGAGGCAGGTCCGGCGGAGTCATGTGAGCCTCCTTTTGGTCTGGAGATAGCCGGCTAGTAGTGCCGAAAGGCTTAGCGTCGTGCAGCCCTATGAAATCATGCCCGGCGACTGTCTCGCCTGACACGAGCCGACCTAGCCGCAGAAGACAAGCACAAAACGACACTCTACTGTTCACACAGCACAGTAAGCGTATATAAAAAGGATACTTGGGAGACAAAGAAAAGTATCCTCTTTTGATTCTCTTTTGTCTCTTCTTGTTTGGCCGGCTATCGATTTATTTTCGATAAACTTTCTTCCCCTTGTTGTCTAAAGAACAAACATGGCATTTGTGATCAACGACTTGCTTATTGAATCGACTAAGGGCATTTTCAGCTCTTAGTTAAGTGGTTTTTTCCTCAGCTTTTGAGGTTTTCCACTCTAAAATTGTCTTGCCTCTTCTATATTTGATTTATAATCGTCTTCCACATATTAAATAAATTACAACCGAGTTCGTCTTGCAACGAACCGGACGACTGTTGACAGCCCCGGTTTTTGAACCACAACAACATGTATTCTAAAACAGTTTGTATTATTTATCTTATACTCAATGATATCGTTTATCTCCAATTTCCTTAATGTGTTTCCTCAATAAATTTGTTCTTACACCTATGATACTTCTTCCCTTGAAGCACATCTAGTTAGTTAAAAATTTATAAGATTAAGTTTAAAATATATCACAACACCTTACTGTCTTTTCTTCTTATTTATGATTGCCTTTTCTTCTTGTTTTTTTGTTTTTGTGCTTATCTCTTTCCACGGGAGTGACAAAATACTATTTCACTACCTTATGCTTCTATTTATATGCATATAGCACGTGGTTCGATATTATTTAAGGTTTAGATGATTAACTAATTATAATTTGTCAACTAAACATTATCTTGTGTTTTTGGTACCTCACATTATCGATCACATAATTTTTCCCGATTTTAGTTTTTCATTCTAAATCTTGTGTTCTATATTAATCTTCGTATATATTTGATTCTTATTGCATTAATTTGTTCCTACCACATATAAATGGAATTGTTATCTAGAGGAATTTTCCCAATAATATGATGATACTTTGATTAGCAAATTACTCCTCTCCAAATCTCTGTTCAATGATACTTTGGTGTCAACTAAACTAGCTCTTAACCATTGAATTGTTCGATGATCCTGTTTGTGTGTAATGGTATGATATTCTTCAGCAGTTTTGCAAAAAATTGCTTATGTCTTCGCCCTCTACTCGAATTTCTAAATAAATATCCAACTCAATCTCCTTCATCAGATATGCCTACAAGTCACAGCTAAACCCTAACGCACGTACAAAAACTGAAATTTGAAGCCAAATTCACCATGGATCTACAATAGAGATATATTATACTATTTAAGACACGTGATTCGTGAATGTACAATATCTAGAGAAACAAATCCACGACAAGTGAGATTTTTCATAGCAAGATGGCGTCCTGAAGTATTTAATGCGCACAATGAATGTTGACAAAATCTGCTCCGTAGAGCAAGCAAACAACCCAAAAAATCTAAGGCATGGGCCATCTTCACTAGGAAGGGCAGGGCAGGGCTGCTCATGTCAAGGATATTGGTCTTATCTCACCAGCACGAAGATGATAAAATAATCGAATTTGCAGCACTGTGATGGCCTTGGCAAGCTGCAAGCTTACACCGGAAATATTATACTCTTATGCGACCTAGAAATTGGATTTGGATGAACCCAGTTCAAAACGACGTCGTTAATAACCTTCACGAGATCCGCCTTAGTCTGTAGATTCTTGGAAGGCAATTATTATGTTGGAGCTTACTTGAGTCAAATTTTCGGGGTCAATTATGTTGAAGACTAAACTCTTTCAAAGAACCACTGATTTTCCAGAATCAGAACAGATAAGTTCCAGCCTTTTTCAGATCGTAAATCTTTGTAATTACGACACCAAGCTTTTACGAGGAAATCGGAGTAAACCCGGAGAAAAACCTCGGGATCACTATATGATCCAATCCACTAAACTTTCAGTGTTTACAATTTACAGGAATCAACAACTTGGAGGTTTAATCAGAAGGAAGAAGATGATGAGCACCCTGTTCTTGATCAACACGAGGATCGCGCAGAATCTGATCTTCTTGCCACAACACTCCTTGCCGTCTCAGGTTAGTATCCGCCGTTGCTCAACTCAGCACCACGTACGTCTCTGTTTCGCTTCTTGATCAGCCTCTCTCGTTTGAATGCCTCTGTAAATCTGTGCCAAGAACCGCAACGACTTAAACTGTCGTATGCAGTTTTTATGATGCATTTGATCTTGATTCCAGTATGGGCCGAAATGCCGCAGCCCATCTCATGTTTTATTTTTCGTCACTGGTCTTGCTGAGTTTATTTGGGCCTGTGACTTTATGAACGAGATACATAAGTTATGGTCTAACAATCCTCCCTCTCAGCTTGACGCAATGACAACGCGATCCCTAGGGTTCTAGTGAACGGAGCAGCCCGGCTTCCTCCGCGCACAGCTGAAGCTTATTTCCAGGTACGACCTTGGTAAGCATATCAGCTACGTTTTGTGTTGTGTGTACTTTGTTGAGCATGAATTCCTTTGTTTTTACTGCTTCCCTTATCCAGTGCGCCCTTAGGTCTATGTGTTTAGTCCGGTTATGAAACGTAGAGTTCCTGCTAAGTTCAATCGCACTATGGCTGTCACATAGCAGTTCCGACTCCGAACAACTGAGTTTCAGTTCCTTAGTCATCCTGGTAATCCATATTACCTCTTTAGCTGTCTCTGTAAGTGCTATATATTCGGCTTCGGTCGAAGATAGAGCCACAGTTTTTTGTAATCTGGACTGCCAGGAGACTGCAGCGTTTGCCATACACACAATGTACCCTGTAGTTGATCTTCTGGTATCTGGATCTCCTGCTAGGTCTGAGTCCGAGAAAGCCTTTATCTCAATTTTATCTTGTCTTCCTTTGAACCTTAGAGTTAAGTCCTTGGTCCCAGCTAGGTATCTTAGCAGCCACTTCACTCCCTCCCAATGTTGCCTGCCTGGATTTGCCATAAATCTGCTTAGGAGTCCAATAGAGTGAGCTATATCCGGTCTTGTTGATATCATCAAATACATGATTGATCCAACAGCCGAGGCATAGGGAATTCTCTCCATTTCATTCTGCTCCGCTTCTGTTGTAGGACTTTGGCCTTTTGATAAGGTGAATTGGCTAGATAAGGGTGTGGTTACAGCCTTAGCCTCCTCCATATTGAATTTCTTCAGTATCCTTTCAACATAGCTTGCTTGTGATACTGCTAGGATCCTGCTTTCCCTGTCTCTTGTAATGTTGATTCCTAGAATTCTTTTTGCTGATCCGAGATCCTTCATTTCAAAAGTAGCAGCTAGCCTTCCCTTCAAGCCTTGAATTGATTCTCTTGTGGTCCCTGCAATTAAAAGATCATCTACATATAATAGGAGTATGATAAATTTACCTTCTCCTTCATCTTTAAGATAAGCGCAGTGGTCACTCTCTGTCCTTGTGAACCTTTCCGTGGTCATAAAACTGTCGAAGCGTTTATTCCACATCCTTGGTGCTTGCTTCAGCCCATATAGGCTTCGATTTAACTTGCACACCAAATTCAGCCTGCTCTTATCCTCAAAACCAGTAGGCTGCTTCATGTAGATGTTCTCATCCAGGCTCCCATTTAGAAACGCTGTCTTGACGTCCATTTGTTCCAGTTCTAGGTCCAAATGGGCTACAGCAGCTAGCACAATTCTGATGGTAGTGAATTTCACTACCGGAGAGAAGATTTCATCGAAGTCAACTCCTTTCCTTTGCCTAAATCCTTTTACTACCAACCTTGCTTTATACCTTTTTGTATTATCAGCTTCTTGTTTAAGCTTAAATACCCATTTATTCTCTAGAGCCTTCCTTCCCGGTGGTAACTCCATCAGCTCATAAGTTTGGTTTTCATTTAATGAGTTTATTTCCTCTTTCATTGCTTGTATCCATCTCTTGCTTTCTAATGAGTTTATTGCTTCTGAATATGTTTCCGGTTCTCCTTCTTCGGTGACAAGAACATATTCTGATGGATCATACCTTGTCGAAGGTTTCCTCAGCCTGGTAACTCTGATTTCATCTTTGTTTGAATCATTCTTTTCCTGATTTTCTGATTCCACTTCTGATTTTTCAGGCTCTGATTCCTGATCCTCCATTGGTTCCTCATGCAGCTGTTCGGCTTGCCCTGAAGCACTTGTGGATGATGGAGCAAAAGGAGAGTCACTGCTTGGGATTAAGTCCCAGCCAGGTACTCCTCTATTCTCTAAACCTTTTCCTTCAGAGTTCTTTTCTTCGGGTGGCTTATATTCTTTTAGATCTAGAATTGTTTGATCCTCTAAGAAAAGCACATCCCTAGACCTGAGTACCTTTTCAGTCTTCGGATTCCACAGTTTATACCCAAGCTTTTGATCCCCATATCCCATAAATATGCATTCTTCTGCATGGTCTTCTAGTTTCTTTCTGTTCTCCCTAGGAATATGAACTAGTGCCCTGCATCCAAAAACTTTCAAATGTTTAAGGTTAGGTGTTTTCCCAGTCCACTTACCTTCGGGAGTTTGGAGCTCAATGGTTGTTGCAGGGGATCTGTTTACTAGATAACATGCAACTCCCAATGCTTCTGCCCAAAATTCCTTTTGTAGCTTTGCTGTTTTTAGGAGGCATCTCACTTTGTTTAGAAGTGTCCTATTGAACCTTTCCGCTGTCCCATTGTGTTGAGGAGTTCCCGGTACAGTCCTCTCATGTCTTATGCCGGTAGACCTGCAAAACAATTCAAAATCATTAGAGGTGAACTCTCCTCCGTTATCGGTTCTTAGAACTTTTAACTTCTTCCCTTTCTCCCTTTCCACCGCAGCCAACCACTCTTTGAACTTGGGAAAAGCTTGATCCTTCGAAATGATAGGGTAGATCCAAACTTTTCGGGTTGCATCATCTATAAACGAGATAAAATACTTTTTCCCTCCTCTGGACATTGTGTCCAGAGAACAGACATCGCTATAAGCCAAGTCCAGGGGCTCCTTTTTAATCTGCAGCGTATTTTTGAATGGTCTCTTGGCTTGCTTAGCTAAGACACACTCTTCACAAATCTGCTCCATCTTGCCCCCTTTTATGTCAATCAGACCATCTTTGCACAGTTTTCTGAGTCCATCCTCTGAAATATGCCCCATCCTTTTATGCCATAGTTGGAACAATTCATTCTTTTGCAAAGAATTGATGTATCCATATAATGGCTTAAAGGTTGTCATGTAGAGAGTGTCTGATAAGTCTCCACTTGCTATGACTTGGCCGTCTTTGAGTAATTTCCAGCACCGATTGAACGCACAGTTTACATATCATTCTCTGTCTAAAGTAGAAGCTTATAGTAAGTTCAACCTTAAATCTGGAATGTATCTTACGTCGTTTAGAGTGAGCTTATGTCCTAGTTCTGTCATGACTTCAATAGATCCAATTCCCTTTACCAGTGGAACGCTGTTGTTTCCCATTTTCACAGTTCCTAGGTTCCCAGGTAGGTATGTCGTAAAACACTTTCTGTCGGGAGTTGCGTGATATGAAGCTCCTGAATCGATTACCCAAACCATGTCGTCCGTCCTTTTGTGACTGCCTCCCTGTGCAGAAACTAGAACCAGTATTTCTTCTTGGTTTGTAGCAGCAGTGTCCTCAGTTCCCTTCACCCTCTTCCAATACCAGCAATCCTTTTTCAATTGTCCTACTTTGCCACACCAATTACAGCTCCTGGTTTCTTTCTTAGTCTCCTCATTCTGATTCTTTCCTGTTTGGCCTTCCTTGTCATTTGATCTGCTTTTCTTCTCGGTTTTCTTGCTGAAATTCTGAGACTTTCCTTGAAAACCTGAGTTTACAGCAGCCAATGTCTCCTTGACAACTGAAACAATCATTTCTTCCCTTCTCAAGCCTTCATTTATCAAGCATTCCTTAACAGTTTCCAGCTTAGGACCTCCTTTTGGGGCTAACGTGTTTAGGGATATGACAGTGGCCTCCCAGGAATCAGGCAATGTCCCTATTAACATGTGAGCCAGAATTTTGTCTTCAAGAACACAGTCTGCCTCTGTTAATTTGTTCACTATCTCTTGGAATGTTCCAAGATGATCAGTGATTGGTGTATTTTCTTTATACTTCAGCCGCATTACTCACTTGAACAAGAAGCCTTGAGACTGTGTTGATTTTGGTTCGAAAATACACTCCAGTTTCTCCCACATTTTCTTTGCATCAGTTTATTTTCCCACATGGTGATAGTTTGCACTATCGATCCATTGCCTCACAAATCCGAGGGTCTGAATATGCTTCATATCCCAGTCCTCCTGCTTATACTTTTCTGGTTTTTGAGTCCCGTACTTCACAGGTTCATAGAGAAACATGCAGTACAACAGATCTTGCATTCGATTCTTCCATTCCGGATAGTTCTTCGAAGTCAGTTTGATCATTGAATAGGGCTCCCCAACCATCAGTTTCTGCAATTCTTGGATTGTGACAATATCACTGTCTGCCTTAAGAGTAATTTCCTTTGAGTCGTCTTCTTGAACTAATTCCTCCGTTCTTGGCTTAACATCCGCAGGTTCTTGGACCTGCATGGGCCACCACTTGTTGAAGAATAAACTCTATCAAGAACCCCTGATTTTCCAGAATATGCCCAGCAATTTCGCAGATAAGTTCCAGCTTTTTCAGATCGTAAATATTTGTAATTACGACACCAAGCTTTTACGAGGAAACCGGAGTAAATCCGGAGAAAAACCTCGGGATCAATATATGATCCAATCCACTAATACTTTCAGTGTTTTACAATTACAGGAAACAACACGTTCTGGAGATTAATCGAAGAGGACACATGCCCCTGTTCTTGATCAGCAAGAGAATTGCGCAGAGTCTGATCTTCTTGCCACAACGCCTCCTTGCCGTCTCAGGTTGATATCCGCCGTTGCTCAATTCAGCACCACGTACATCTCTGTTTTTCCACCACTTGATCCTCCTGATTTTCGTTTCTATTGTAACTGTATTTTGCCAAGAACAACCACAACGATTAACCGTCGTCTGCTTCTTTATCCTGCATTTTGATCCTGATTCCAGTATGGGCCAAAATGCCGCAGTCCATCTCATGTTTTATTTCTTCATTGGTGAGGCTGAGTTATTTGGGCCTATAAGTTTATGAATCTTACCAGATAGATAACTTATTGGTCCAACATATTGTTGTATTAAAACTCTGTTATATCTTTTTCAACCGTTGAATATTTTGCTATGGAATTTTGTAATTTGTCAATAAATGAGATTTCTAGTCAATAAGCGACTGGGATTTCTACATTATATTTAATTTTGAAATGCTTGTTGATAAATTCATAGTCAACGAAACTATGTATTGTATTCGTTAATAGACTTGTTTTTCTTGGAACTTCAGTGTGACGCTGATGAAATATACCACGCTTGCCCTGCCCTGCCCTTTTAAGTAAGCAATCACCCGCCCCCGATTTCTTCCATGTTTACATAATCAAATCTTCTCTTTTGTCTAATGTTTGTTTCTTACAGTTTCTGCTGGAATCCCAATATCTTCTCCAACCTGACCACATCATCATGATACGTTCAAAATCAAGGTATAACATAACATGACCAGCTAATTTCTTTTCTTACTTTTGGACTGACTTTGAGGTTGTTTTTGGTGTTTTTAGATCAGGAGAACAGAAAGTTCGTCAATCCAATTTGATTTCCAGAACTATTTCTGCATCAAAGCTTTGTAAAGGTGATTCCATCGGATCACAAGTTGATGAAAATGCCTTTAAATCCGTTTCCAGGAATTCATCTGATCTTACAGCTCCTCTATCTAAGGTATCAAACATCATGTCTTGTTGACTTTTGGGGCTTTTCTTAAATTGTTAACTGTTAGAGAATTGAGATGTGCTGCTTGTCTTATATTTTGGTTGACTTAGCATTTTATAATACAGTTAACTTGTCTTATACAGTCTAGGGTTAGAGCCATGTTGATACAGTTAAAGGAGATGGAGGAGGAGTTGGAGGCGACTAAGGAGAAATTGGATGTGAGTGAGATGGAAAGGTTCCGAGTTCTTGATCTGCTTGAGGAGGCAAAAGATGCATCCAATGTGGAGGTAAAGGTAGCGAAGGAAGAGATTCGGAGCTTGAAAATGTCGATGATTGAATGGGAGAATGAGCATAATACAAAATACCAAAGGATCAAAGTGTTGGAACTTGGGATTGTTGAGAAGAATGAGTGTTTGGATAAATTGGAGAAGAAACTGAGGGATTTATCTCTGAAGCAGAAAGATGAAGAAATTGATACTAATGGGAGTTCAAGTGAAGAAGAGATTACGAATCTACGAAACGAGGTTGAGAAACTGAAGAAGAATTTAGCAAAAGCTGAAGAGAAAGAGAAGAAAGTTACAATGAAGGCGAATAGGATGTTGGAAGAAATGGAACTTGTCAAGAATGAATGGAAACAAGCTATTCAAGCTGAAGAAAATAGCACAAAAGCCATGGATGATTTAGCTTTGGCCCTTAAGGAGGTAACTACTGAATCTAATCATGTAAAGTTGAAACTTGTAATTACGCAAGATGAGCTACAGCGTGTTCGAAGCGAAGCTGAGGGGATGAAGGAAAAGTATAAGAAGTTGCTTGATGAAGCTAAACAGAAGGCTGAGTTGAACAGAAATATAGTAGACCGGTTAAGACTAGAAGCTGATGAAGCAGTCTTGGCTTGGAATGAAAAAGAGATTGGATTTGTGAGTTGCATTAAAATAGCAGAGGAGGAAAAGGCAATGGCACAGCATGAGAGCTGTAAACTCGACGAATCCCTTAAAGCAGCAGAAAGTGCGACGAGGGCTGTGAGGGAAGAAACGTTTAAGTTGAGGGATATACTAAAACAGGCGATCAACGAAGCGAATGCGGCAAAAGCAGCATCCCAAATTGCTAGAGATGAGAACTCATTTCTTAAGGATTGTCTTGCAGATAAAGAGAAGGAATTGCTCTTGCTGAATAAAGAAAATGAGAGGTTCAGACTTAGTGAAGCTGCAGATAATGAAAAGGGTCAACAGTTAAGGATCTTGTTATCATCAGATTGCAATGATAAGAATCAGAGAGAGCTTCTTATGTTTTCAGCCGATTTTGATAGCGAAAATGTTCACAAAGCATTTAGTTTCAGTTTTGAAGATTTAAAGTTCTTGAATGATCCTGAAGACGACATCATTTTGCTTGAAGATCCAGTGAAAGCAAAAGGGTTATAGTTGTAGAGAAAGAACTTTCATTTCTATAGCTGGATGTAGATATCCATCCCACATCGGAAAATTGGAACTTGGAAGCCTTTTGTTCCACGTTGGTGCAAATGGCAGGTACTGTTACCCAACTTGGGAAATGCCGTCAAGCCTTGAGCTAATCGTGAGGAACTCAAATTCCCCATTGTTTCTGAAACCTCTTCCAGATCGCTTATTTGCAGTTTCAATAAGAGGAACCAATTTTGGTTCGTGGGGAATATTGAAGTGGAAATCCTCCATCCTTGAAACCAAAGCATCTCTGAATGAATCTGCCGATTGTAGGAGCCTTTCAAATGCGTTCAATTTTGATAACGTTCTCTCATTTCTGGAGTTTGTAACCCTCGCTTCTTCGGCGGCGATTTCTGTTTACGCTGTGAACCGTGGGGGAATTTTGGGAAGTAAGATTTTGTTAGGTCAATGCATGCTTCTCGTTATCTGCGTTGTGGTTGGGAATTCAATAAGGATGACACAGTGGCGGAGGATTACCGGAAAGTCGTCTTCAGGGGCTGACTTGCTTGCCTTGTTAGAGTGGAGAAATCAGCGGAGGAACTCCGCAGCTCCGCCGTTGTAATTCGGGTATTGTCGAACCAGATTGCGAAGCTGGGAATTCGGATTCGGGTCAACCGGAAAACCTTCAAACATCCCATCACCGAGGTAAATTGCTAATTTAAAGCAAAACCTCTTATCTGAACACTCAGATGAGATGTCATTCTTTCTTTAGACGGCGGAATCAGCCCAGATGTATTCTCAGAAGACACTAGGGTTGGTTACCCATATGCAGTCTTTGGAAACAGAACTAGTCGAGATTCAGAAGGCTCTCCTTGCAATACAGGTTCATCGTCGTCTTCACAATACTAAGTCATTCTTTAACCAATGTCCGGGAAAA
>RWGZ01000134.1:0-16532 GCA_009725065.1 Utricularia reniformis
AATTGTGAACTCACCTCTGTTTTCTGCGGTCGCACCAACGCAGTTATTAATGATGTTTGGTTAAAATAGAATACAACTACGACACATTCACCACACCGAACGGTGCACTACACTTCCAAACAACACCACTAGTATACTCACGAGATGAGGAGGAACATAAATAGCACCCTAGGATCTGTTGTAAAAACTGAGAGAAATGTGTTATACTCCAAGTACAGTAAGTGCGAGCTTTCGCTGAACAACATTGTCTTCCTAGGTCACGTAATATCATACAATGTGGTGAGTGTCGACCCGGTAAAGGTTGAGGCAATAATGGAGTGGCTAAAACCCATAAATGCCAAGGTGATAAGGAGTTTTATTGGTTTTAATAGGCTATTATAAGTATTTATAAATGGGTTTTCTAAGATACCTTAACCACTCTTGAATCTGGCTAGGAAAGATGCGAAGTATGAGTAGGATGAGAAGTTTGAGGGAAGTTCCATGACCCTAAAGATAAAACTAACCACGACACCCGTGTTTATATTGCCAATTGAAGGGAATGACTTCATGGTATACTGTGATGCTTTCAAGGAAGACCTAGGTTGTGTTTTGATGTGGAACTAGCAAATAATGGCCTACCCCATCGGAGCTCGCCGTGGTGGTATTTATATTAAAGATTTGGAGATATTACTTGTATAGGGAAAAGTGTGAAGTGTATAGGACCATAAGAGCTTGAAATACTTGTTCACCAAGAATGAATTGAAAATGAGGCATAATCGATGGTTGTAATTAATCAATAACTATGAACTCATAATCAGTATCATCTCTGGAAGGTGAACTAAGTCGTGGATACCTTAAGTCGAAAGAGTAAAGGTCTACTAGCTAACGTACTATTGAAAAATATTGATAAGTTGAGGTTTGAAATGGTGGAAGACACAGAGGTCTTTAAGGACAATCATGGTGTGTCCGAGCATTCACGATGAGATCGTAGTAACGCAACGCGAGGATGCAAAATAGTAACCACTAGGGATCAACCGGTAATAACATGTAGGCACATGATCACAGTTGGATCCGATGGATGTATTAGGATGCAAGGACGAGTATGCATGCCAAAGTATCAAGTTTGAGGAGTAGGATTTTGGAGGAGGCCCACGGTTCAATGTCCTAGTCCATTCAAGGGCACGAAGATGTACCGAGATTTAAAAACCAACTGGTGGTGGATGAGGATGAAAAATGATATAGCTCGTTTGGTAGCGCGGTGTAACACCTGCTACGGGGTGAAGGTAGAACACCAACTCCCATGAGGCAAGCAACAATCACTAGAAATACTAGAATGGAAATGAGATCATATTTGCATGGATTTCTTGATAGGGCTACCCAGGATCCTGCTAATGAAAGACGTGATATAGGTCATAGTAGATCGACTAACCAAGTAAGCACACTTCTTGGCAATCAGGTGACTGATAGGGTGGCCCGGTTGGTGAGGATCACTAACTGGACCGCTTCACTAAGAGCTGGGGACTGACCCTTCATATCGGTCCAAAGCGGTTATTAGCAGGCTGCGGGTAGATCGACAGTTACATCTGGGCAGCGGGCAATCACCACGTTTTCTGTCATTGTGATAACGACGTTTTCAGGGGCTGTAACAAGGCGTTTCCCACGCACAATCTTTCTCTATCTATGAAGTCCGCAAAAATGGGGGCATGTAAAGACTTAGTGAAGAAATCGGCAATTTGCAAGCAAGATGGAATATATTTAGATGTAAAAAAACCAAACTTGTATTGATCTTATAGCAGCAGTGTTATCACAAAAGAGGGGAATTGGTAGAGAATGAGAAAACCCAATATCTTGCAATAAATAAGAAATCCAACGAAGCTAACAAGCAGTTGTCACCATGCTGCGGTATTCGGCCTCAACGAAAGAACGAGCAACAGTGGATTGTTTCTTTGTTTTCCAATAAATGAGAAATAGTCCGAGAAATACAGCAACGCCGGTGATCGATCGGCGTGTTCGTGTGCATGCCCTCCAATCAGAGTCACAATAAGCTGTAAGATCGATAAATTGCCCTGCCGGATAAAAAAGTCTCAAACTTGAGGTCGAAGAAAGGTAACGGACAATGTGAAGGGTTGCAGTCCAATAAGCATGATATGCTGCTTGCATAAATTGACTAAGTAGTTGAACGGAATAGGAAATATATGGTCGAGTAAATGCAAGGTATAATAATTGACCAATCAATCGTCGATAAGTATCAACATCTGTAAGGGGTAGCATGGATCATCAGGAATTTTAAAATTGTTTTTAAAGGGTTGGAAGTAGGCTTAGTGCTCGTAAGACCAACATCTTCAATAATATCTAAAATATATTTGTGTTGGTTAAGATGAATACCCTCTCGAATGCGAGTGACCTCTAGTCCTAAGTAGTAGTGAACATCACCAAGGTCTTTTATAGAAAATGACCATCCATGGTGCGCTTCACATCATCAATAGTCTTAGATAAAGAACTCGTAATAATGAGGTCACAACATAGACTAGTAACAATACAATCACTTCTTTTGATTGACGAATAAATAGGCAAGAGTCATGTGTTGATTGGAGAAAACCATGAGATAAAAGTCTTGTAGTTAATTCCTTATTCCATTGGCGATAAGCATGCTTCAAACCATAAAGAGATTTGTGCAACAATCAAACTGCTTCGGATGCAACCACATAACCGTCCGGTGGTTTCATGTAAACTTCTTCCACGAGAGTTCCATAAAGAAAGGCGTTGTTAACGTCAATATGTTGAATTGACCATTGATTACTAACTGCAAGCACAAAGAGTAATCGGGCTATAACCCATTTTGCCACAGGATTGTTGTTGTGCATATCCTTTAGCGTGTGCATATCAAACCAAGTTGTTGTGCATATCCTTTAGCAAAGAGTCTGGACTTATATCTGCCGATGGTGCCGTCGGGATTCATCTTGAGTTTATATCAATGTTTGAATATCGGTCCAAACCACATGTACCGGTCTGGGCCGGTACACCGGTATACCGTCGGTACCGCTGATATACCGGCGGTATACCGGTCCAAAGCAATTTAGGTAGAATTTGCACATATGTTAAAATGTTAAAGACTTTAAAGTCTCAATTACAGCCTGTTAGTATGATATCAAAATTAAAATAAAAAATAACATAATTATATACTTAATATCATATCAAAATCAAAATCTCAAATGTCAATAGCTAAAATCTCAAACAGAAAACAAGTTTCAAATTTTTATCTATCCAAATCCATGAAATCATTATCATCAAAACGAACTAAAGATAAACAATGCCGAAAATAATAATGTACTTCCAAAAATTTTCAATCATCTTTATCTTCCATATTGGCATGAACATCAGGTGAAGATCTTTCATTAATCACTGCAATGACAATTGTCTTTTAGATTAAGATAAACGAATATAACATTCAAGATTAAAAAACTAAAAAAAGCAAGCTTACTAGTTGGAGTAAGATCAGGAACCAAACTTTCATCATACAGCATGGTTGCCAATTCTTCATTATCCAAAAATGGATCACTTTCATCTTGAACTACCCATTCTTTAATTTCAGGCGTATTTTCCCAATCAATTGGATATAAAAAAGTATTTTTCATACTATATCTATAAAATGGAAGTAATGACATTAATCAATACCAAACTTATCAATTTAAAATATAAAACCATAAATATACCTTTCTTTTAATTTCAAGTTTTAGTGAATAAACACAAGATCGCAAAGACGTTGAGATTCCAATTTATTTCTTTTATTGGTGTGTATTCTTTCAAATATACTCCAATTTTGCTCACATCCAAAAGAACTGCTTGTTTGCCCTACAACTCGAATGGGCAATGATTGTAGATGCGGGGCGGAGTATCCAAAGACTCCCCACCAATGAACTGAAACAAATAAAATTATAGATATAAAAACTACAACAATATGATATCAATTAATAAAAAATTATATCAATATGTAATACCGGGATGATGTACATTTGACATTTTTAATGCCATGTCATTTCCGAAATTCCCGACTCTCCCACGAAAAGTCATCATCTCTTCCGTCATTTTATATTTATTAGATCTCCATTTTAATTCTATCACCTCTAGAATTTCTTCTTGTACATCAACCTTACCTCGTAAGGTGTCGATAGCATAATGATATCTTGGATTTAGCCAATAAGCCGCAGCATGCAATTGATTCTTTAGTTGTCCATCTCATCTTCTTTTCACAATGTGTGTGTAAATCGAGTATTTCTCTTTTGAATTGTTAAATACACATTTCATCTCATCACGAGCTTTCTTCATTTCACCATAAATAAATCCCAGAGATGGTGTTTTATCACCATTTGCAATTCGCAAAACTCTAAGCAAAGGTTGCATAACTTTCACAATTATCTCAACTTTCTCCCAGAAATTTCGTTCCCAAATAGTATTCACAAAGTCTCTGTGTCTTTTTCTCCTTGAATAACTGTGATGAAGTAAACTCTCTATTCGTAATTAAAGCCTGCAAATCATGCTTATGTACACAAACACTCTTCAATGATATAAAAGAAGTGGCAAATCGAGTAGGTCCTGGACGAACTATCTCACTCCAACCCGGTCGCTTCCTTAGCCATGCTAACCAAAACAAATTATTATAGACAAATTTTGAGATTTCTAAAGCTTTCTTTACTACTTTAGCAACATGAGGAAGCTCGGCAATATCTTTTAACATAAGATTTAAACAATGAGTAGCACATGATGACCAACTAATGTGTGGATACTTTTCATTGATCAATCGTCCCGCTGCTCTAAAATTTCCTGCATTGTCAGTGATAATGCGAACCACATTTTCGACACCAACCCACTCAATGCATTCCTCAAACATCTTGCACAACAATTCAGCATTTCGGATTTTATCTGATGCGTCAATAGACTTCCAAAATATTACACATTTTGGACAATACACTAGAAAATTTATTAAAACTCGATGAGATGTGCTAGTCCACCCATCAACCATGATGGTACAACCATAATCAATCCAATCTCTTCTCATTGATTCCACCCAACTCTCAACTTCTGCCCTTGTATCCCGTAACAACGGAACACGCAAAGCATGATATTTCGGCACATGAAATCCAGGACCACACGCAATAGCTTTTTCAAACATCGTCTTAAAATATTGTGAATTAAATGCATTAAAAGGAATACATGCATCATAAAAAAACTTAGCTATTTCCATGTGTGCTCTTAAGATAGCCTCCTTACCCGCCAAACAACCTATCAAGTTTTGTTGAATAATCTTCTTTCCTTTCTTGTTCAACTTCTCTTTTTGCTTTTCCATTTCTTGAAATGGAATGCCACTAAATTCCTCATCATCACTATCAAGTAACAACTCAGACTCTTTCTTATTTCTGATTCTCTTAGTTGCACGTTTTGTTTGGATAGAACTTCTTATCTCTTGCCTAATTGCTTCAGTTACACCGAAACATTGTCGTACATCACCAGTCTTACCTATTAGATGCTCTTTCATTCGTGTGATACTGCCCCCACGAACCTCATGTAAACAATGTTTGCATTTCAAATGATTTGGTCCAATTTTCTCCACATGCTCCCATGCAACTCCTTTGAATTTAAAGATGTTTGTGGTTGTATAGATGCGGTTGATGAACCCATGGCAGCTTCAGAATTGGAGTCTACCATATTAATCTGTTACATTTTAGATCCAAAAGAATAAACTAACCAACATAAATAAATTGAACACGCAATATATATGAATTAGCCACAACATAATAATATGCTAACACAATATAAATGAATTAACCACACAATATATATCAACATAACAAAAAATATGAGTTTTACACCCGGACAAGAACTTTGAAAAGAAAATAAAATAAAAATAACGAAATCAATCAATATATGTAAGTTTTGTGGCATTAACCGTTTTATGATAATGAAACCAACCAACTAATTATTCTTAAAATAATTTAAGCACAACCTTTTGCAATTTTTTTGACAAGAGGAATTTCTTTTTCATGCCTATCAAGAGCTTAAGTTGATGTTTCTACTTTCTACCTTCAAATATTAAGTAAAAATATAGAAATCTTTGTGCATGCAAAAACCCAAACAGTATTAAAATTGCAAAAACAAACCAAGGCATGAAAAGTAGCAGACAAGAAGAGTCGCGGAGCGGTAAGAAGTGAATTTGATCAATTGCTATTTTTAACCCTAAATTCCCAAAAAAACCTTATTTAATTGATTTTTTTTGGGTAAACCAATTAACCTAACTCCCCGACCCGTTAACCCGTAAACCGGCCGAGATGATCCTAAATACCGGTGTGAATCGGTACAAGCGAAATTTCGCTTGTTTCGACTGAAATTTCGGCCGAGTTTAAAACATTGGTTTATATACACATCGAGAACCTATAGCATGCTTCCTAGATGGTAATTTAGTTACTCTCCATGTATTGTTCCATTCTAAGGCTTGGAGCTCTTCATTCATGACTAATCGCCACTCATCAGACTTATTAGCTTTAGCATAACAACTTGGTTACGGAGATATTGATACTTGACCTAGCAAATGTGAGGTGGAATCATGAGGAAATGAATGAGCAGCTAAACTGTTGGACACGTAATACGTGGATACTTAAAAACGGGAAAGGGGACACGACCATCCTAAAGTGTCAATTAAGACACGTCAATGCCACGTAGGATTTAAAAATAAAAATTTAGTAAAATATAAATGAAAACATCAATACGTATGACAGGAAGATCAATAGTATGTCATATATACTATAAATATATGAAATAATCATATGATATTTGATTAAATTAAATATGTAGTAAAAAAATAAAGCAATTAAAAGTAAAATTTAAAAATAAAAATAATTTTAAAATATAATATATATTATAATAATATATATGGGTATTATAGCTGGGACACTAGACGCGTGTCCGATATATGCAAAAACGTGAAATTTTAAAAATATAAAGTGTTTATGCAGCCTAGGTGAGCAGTTGATATTTAATCTTTCAACCACAGCAGTTTGTAATGATCATGACTACTACGAAGAGAAAACTCAGGGGAGTTTTGGGCTAGCTGGGCAGCAAAGTCAGAGTTGAACATATTATCTTCTTGACATTCAACGAGGGTGGGTGAAGATGGATTGGGTTGTGGTTCAATTGTGCTCTCTATTTCGGAAGGAAATGTTATCTTTGATAAGTCAAGTAATGGAAAAAATTGGAAAAAGTTGGATGTGTTGAACTTCTCGACTAGTAATCCATTTTTTTGTAAGCGGGCTGTAAATTTTGTAACTTTATTTTCCAATAGAGTACCCAACGAAAATGGATCTATGAGCACGAGGACTAAGTTTGTCTTGAGAACAAGAATTATTATGATAATAGCATAAGCAACCAAACGGTTTCATCATTGAATATGATGGGAGGTTTGAGTAAAACTTATCCGATGTTGCTTGGAATGATGACAAATATCACATGGTTTGAGTTGTGTTGGAGACATCTTGTGTAGCAAATTTAAATGTTTCAAGGCATCAAATGAGGCATGACCTAGCCTTAAATGCCACAAAATAGTTGGATCAATAGAAGTTACAATAAACACAGAATTTGAAAAAAAAGAAGATAAGTGAGAATGTTGTTTTGTAGAGACATCAACTAGAAATGATGAAGTTTGTAGGTGCTTCGATGGATGCAAAATGTATAGACCATTCTCTAAGTTCCCAAATGTGAGAGGAGCTTCAGACTTCGGGTCCTGAAGCATACATTTAGGAGAGGAAAACACAGCGTTAATATTGTTACCGCTAGTGATTTTGGCAATCGATAATAGATTGTATTGAAAACTTGAAAAAAATAAGACATCAGTTAGATTAAGATAAGGGTTGATGGTCAGAGTTCCTTTGGAACAAGGCTAAAATGCCCATTAGGAACCATTACAGTAATATGATTATGAATTGAATTAAGAGTAGAGAAGAGAAATGGTGGAACAAACATGTGCAGTAGCTCCTATATCAATAATCCAAGAATTTCATTTTTGTGCTAAGATAACAGAATTAAGAAAGTGAAAAGAGTTACCCGTGAAGTGAAGGAGATTGACTTTTTCTTCCTCACTTGAAGTAGTGACTAAATTATCTTGATTTTTCTCAGCTATTTCTCGGAGTTGCTCATCCCACATGGACTACCATTTTGGACCATTCTTTTCTTTGAACCAATCTGCCACACCATATACTAGAAAACACGTATCATGTAGATGTCCGTCCATATGACAAATGATGCAAGACTTTTTTTCTCTAGTATAAGAATCTGTCTTCTTCCTGTAAGGAGAAGTAATACTATTGGTNGGATAAAATTATTA
The DNA here is from genome assembly GCA_009725065.1 of Utricularia reniformis. Classification (NCBI taxonomy): domain Eukaryota; kingdom Viridiplantae; phylum Streptophyta; class Magnoliopsida; order Lamiales; family Lentibulariaceae; genus Utricularia; species Utricularia reniformis. Next base: position 8,351 of record RWGZ01000134.1, read on the forward strand.
AGGATATATAAAATGATTTTTTACCTAAAATGTTCGATATAACAATATATTTTTATAATGTAAAATACGTGCCTACGAATTCGCGCATCCAATCCATGCTAATGCACTTTGAATAAATGGAGAATTCAGCAAGTTTGATGATGTGTGACTATGAATGGAAACGCGATTTCATAGCCACAAGCTGCGGGAATTCGGGGAGTTGGTTTTGTTCGTTGTTTTCATGCTCAAACTGCCAGTTTTCATTTTTCTGATACATTTTTTATGTAGAATTAATTCCTTTGCGTTTGGAATATTTGTCATTTGCAAGAATGGCACAAACAGTATTCACTTCTTGTATTGATGGATTAAAACAAGTCAAATCTGAACAGGGGGATATGCTCACAAAGCCTTTTCTCGATGTCTGCAAACTAATCCTCCCCATTTTGGGTATACCCTTTTGAATCACAGCGAAATTTTGGGTATGATTCAGTTTTAGTTATGTATGTTTTTTGGATTGTAGATAAACTTGGAGCAGCAATGACTGTTGTAAAATCTGATATTGGTGGCAATATTTCTGTAAGAATTCACATTTATTGAAATTATATTGATTTTTTTGTCAATTCATGTGATATATGGTTTGTTTTAGAGACTGGAATCGAAGTTTAATTCAAATCCCTCGAGATTCAATTACCTCTTTAACTTGGTTCAAGCTGAAGTTGAAACAAAAACAGCTAAGCCATCATCCAGTTGCTCTAATGGCCTTCTCTGGTTGACAAGGTAACTCTTTACAAGCAAATGTTTGGCCGAATATTCCGTAGATTGTCAACTGCATTTTACAATGTAAATTACCGTATTTTGTATGTTTTTTGGCTATTTTGTAATGCAACTATAGTACTGTGGCCATATCGTTAGCAGATTGATTGTATAAATGAATTGAGAATGAGGGTTCCTTTTACACAGCAATGGATTTCTTAGTTGAGCTTTTTCGTAACTTAACGGAGCATCGGGGTTTCACTATATCGTTTTGAAGGCTACATAAATTATCATGTTCTCTCTTGTGTTTGAAAATGATGGTTCTTTTTACAGAGCAATGGATTTCTTAGTTGAGCTTTTCCGAAACTTAGCGGAGCATCGGGAGTGGTCTATGTCACAAGTTTGCAATGATGCATATGGGAAAACATTAAAGAAGTGGCATGGATGGCTTGCAAGCTCAAGTTTTGCTGTGAGGAAAACAAAAACATTCTCTGTATTTTATCCCTTGTGTTTAGCAANGACCATATTGGGTTTATCGTTATTTATCTTGGGCTTATTATGCTATTGGACTTTAGTTATTTAGGATTTAGGGTATAAAACCCTTGTAATTCGTATGTTTGATTAATGATCAAATATCATGTTTTCTACATCCTTCTTCCCAAGCTTCACGGCCGTTCTCCTTCTCCTCCTTCGATCTTCATCCTCCTCCCTTTCTTCCGTCTAATTCTTCCCCCTTTCTACTCCTATCTTTCTTCTATACCTCGGTTACGATCCAGGTTCGTAACAAGTGGTATCAGAGCCATCGTATCACTGGATAAACTCTGGTCGGGTTTTCTCAAGCTAGGCTTCTCGGAAGAAAATCAACATACCCACGCCACACCCTGTTCAAGCTGGGTTCAAGATTCGCTCGGAGTAGACGAAAGACTTATCTTTGAGAAGCAGCAAAACTCAGTCGACGTAGAGTATGTAGGGCTTGATTATCAGTCACAAATCCAACACCTCTTCTCTATTCCACTTGACTTATGAGTTTCTTTCAAAGATCAATTATTAGGTTTTGAAAATAGAATGGTTAAGAGCATTAAAGAGAGCAACGCATCAATCTCTACTCAACTTCTCAATATATCCCGACAACTCGATATATTATTGAGAAAATCTGAGACATAGCAGAATGTAGAGTTTTTAGTTGAAGAAGACTCATTACTGAAGCAGGAAACTTTTGATTCGACATCTCGTGCGATACCTCCTGAATTTTCCTTAAAATTTCATAAATCTGGATTTTTTGTTGATGACATGAATAAGAAGGAAGGCTCTTCTATGTGGGAAAATGATTGTCCATCTAAGAGCAACAGACAACTAGATTTTGAAAAAGAAGCTATCCAATTTAAGAAAGTAATGGACAATGTAATACAAAAAAGTGTGGTTACCAGGTCACGGAGAAGAGCCGATGAGTTAGTGGCATATATGTATGTTTCATATACAAAAGAAATAAGAGAGCCTTTTCAGAACCTATCCGATAATTGTGGTACTCAGTATTCGGTAGAACTTAGAAATGAGATAGAGCGAAATAGATCTTTGGGCATATCAAGTTATATAAGCTTTCCTAGCAGAAAGAATAGACATCTAAGGTTTATTTTGACTAGGAAGAGAAACCATGCATACAATTGGTAGATTTGGAAATTGAAGGATTTGAATAAGAGGAGTAAGAAAAGTAAGGACTTCTCTTACTTGTTCGAAAATGATGAATTGTTTATTTTTGTTCTTGTTAGTGGAAAGTTTAATCCGTTAATGCAACGTATTTATGGTTTCGAGGAGCTTGGAGTTCGGAACAATCATTCTATGAAAGTGATGCTTTTGTTCTTTACAGGATTAGATTCTCTGATTTTGAGAAGAATAACCTTGAGAAGCTAATCTCACATGATGCTGGTCATGATTGTGCTGTATGGTTTGATGAACTTAAAAAATCCCATATGTCTCTTTTGACTACCACTACTATTGGTCATCAAGGAACATGGAGTATGTTGGCATCATGCATCTGTGGTAATGTCCTTGTGGGATTATATAAGGAAGCATCTACTCTCTCTCATTTATACACTCATTTAGGTTGCCTTGTTATTTTAATTAAGAGAAATGTGATCACGGAAGAAGAACACGATCCTTGGGTCAAGATGCGTTTCACATTGAGGGAATGATGGTGGATGACATTGATATGGAGCAGTGGAAAGAATGTGAAGAAAAAAGACATGTGTTTGTAATTAATCGAGAAGTAGTGAAATGCAACTCTACTTGTGACTTGGAAATGGAAATATGTTTATCCGCAACGGTTGCTCTTTGTCGCGAAAGTGGAGCTTTGATGTTTGATAACAACATAATTAATGTTGTTGAACCTTTAGATATATCGAAGAGACTAGGTTGTGTTTCGGAAGTTGTAATCTATAATTTACGAGAATGGCTACTGGTTACATGTCCTCATGCATCATGTAATTTGCATTCTCTATCTTTATCAACCATTAATGTGTTCATCAAATTAAGTGGCAACTCAAGTTATGTTTTTGTTTAGTTGCTAAGGAGGTGGGATTGTGGGAGTACAACCATAAATAAGCTATAACTTTCCACCTTATTATTCACCATGGAGGCACTGGCTACGGATTTTTTTCATTTGACATCTTTTCAAAAATGTTCTGGACAAGCTAATTCTGAAGTTGGAGCTGGCCTAAAAGATATCGAGCAGTATCCAAACATTATAATATATGAAGAAGCATCTAACTACAAGTTCTATTTCAGTTCTGCATCTATTCTAAAAATCCGGAAAATTTGAATAGAAAAAGCGATAGGATGAAACTTCTTCAGAGTGTGGAATTACACTCTTTGAACGTATTCACCAAGAATCACATATTGGATGAACATTTGCTTGTTTCTAAGGATCTATCAAACATTGAAATGTGTTTCTCAAGAAGTTCCGTAACATGTCAAGCTTTAGCCAAGACATTGAAATGTATGGATTTATGCTCAAAGAGACATATTTTGGAAGCAATGATCATTCCAGAAAAGTACTAGAGATGACCTTGCACTACAATGAGATGCTAGTTGGGATATTTTGACCAAATGCAGACCTTTTATATTTATGGTATGTAGAAATGAAGCTTGCAAATTTTAAGTCTAGAACCGCCAACAACCTGACATGGGCAACAATATATTATCATGGTTTGGAGGTGGAACAATAATTTTTCCATCCAATGTTCAAAACTTAAGTTTTCAACAACTAAGAGTTGTGCGGGGATTTAAGGATCCCACTAGATTATTGAGTTGCACTTGTTATCTTGGCATAGTAGATGATCATGGTGATGCTCTCGTATGCTCTATTGCATCGTTTGAAGAATTGATTTCTATCAATCACTACTGGTATGGGGTTGATCGTTTCATCATTTGTTCTGTAAGATTGACAACGGAAGATGGCATATTATGAAAGATGATTGTTGGGGTCAACGATCGTTTCGAGGAGTGGGTAATGTAACGTTCCTAAATCAGCAAAGTACAGAGAGAATACGATGAATTATGAATTTGGACCTTATTGGGCTTATCGTCCCTAAATCAGCAGAGTATCGAGAGAATACGATGGATTATGGATTTGGACCTTATTGGGCTTATCATTATTTATCTTGGGTTTATTATGTTATTGGACTTTAGTTATCTAGGATTCAGGGTATAAAACCCTTGTAACTCGTATGTTTGATTATCTATTGAATATCATGTTTTCTACATCCTTCTTCCCAGGCTTCACAACTGTTCTCCCCCTCATTCGATCTTCATCATCCTCCCTTTCTTCCATCTAATTCTTCCCCCTTTTTACCCCACTCTTTCTTCTATTACGATATCACTTGTTACGAAATGGTATTCTATGACAAATGGTATCGGAGCGGTCGTATTCTAAGGCTGCAAAACTGAAATCAGGTTTTTCTAAGACGAGAAAAACTAAATCGGGTTTTTCTATAACTACAAAACCTAAATCGGGTATTTCTCAACAGAAGATTCAAAGCTTCTTTCCGCTGCGAAGCTCCCTGATCCAAACACATGCCTACATCGGGTTTAACTTTTACGTTCGACTACGAGTGAAAAAACATCATTTTCGTTTCCATGCTCCGAAAACTCCCGATCTACTATTTTGGATACTTTTTTTCTAACTGTTTTGATGTTTTTGCAGACAATTTTAGGATTTAGTTAATGTTCTTTGTGTTTTCAGAACGTTTGATGTTTTTAATGAGTAAGGAAAAGTGTTTTTAGCCTTATGTTACGTTACGGAGCAACCCTCTTGCAGTAGCTTTGATGTTTGTTAGGGCCTTGGCTGCTGGAATGAATAAAGAAGAAACCATGGCTGCTCTCTGTATCGACAGAGGAGTAAAGAAAAGAAGAATTGTGCTTTGGATTTTGTTCCTGCAGGCCTTGGAGAAAAGAAAAGATAGGACTGCCCTACTTTTTGTTTGTTTTATATTTTTGTTTTGTGGGGATATGTTTTATGTATTATGATCGTTGAGGTCAACGATCGTTTTTAGTAGCAGGTAATGTCATGACCCGGTATCGTCTTCGTAGAGTTCTTGGGCTTTAATTAAGTTGTATTGTTATATGGGTCTAGCCCAACGAATACCGGTATAAATCAAGGGATGTATTACGGTAATTGTATCGAATCATTAATCAGAATTCTACTTTATCTCTCTAGCTTATTCTCTCGGACTTCTCTATATCGTTCTTCTTCTTCCCTGCTGCCTGCGGCTTATTCCCGAGAACATTCTTCCGTCTATATTGTCCCCCATTTCTACCCCTCATTTTCTTCTTCCCCGTAACGACCTAAAAGCGTGACAACTTGAGCTTGCCTATAATGCCTGTATTTATAGAGGGATAAACGCTTGTGAATTACGCTGTGTAACCGCATCTAACAAAGTCGTTTTCCCTTGAGAGAAAACATGAGTATGACCGAAGTGTAGACTGCATGATTGGGCCCGAAGCATGGGAAACGTGCGTGTACCCGTGGCATACTGCAACGAATAATGTATAACTTTAACCTTCGGTCTCGACTGTTGGTTATCGAGCTTGCATACTTCCTTTGCCCAATTGGGCCTTCGGGCCCTGTTGTCTTCATTAGACTAAACATTTATTATATGTTGGATTTGGGCCCTTTAAGTTCGACTTCCATCACATGGGTTGGCCTAGAATGCCTTAGGTCTCCTCTAGTTCGGATACCGTGTTCCGAGGTCTTCATCAGTGTAGTTTATGGTACTGAATTAGTACTAGATATGATTTAGAACCTAGTTCTAGTGATAAAGATGTTGTAGATGATTTAGTGTTTTGTTTTTTTTAAGTGTTATTGAGTTTAATCAGATATCTAGCTGTAAAATTGCACATGAAACATGGTAAAAACTAGAAATTTTGTATGAGGGAACCACTAGGATTAGGAGAATTATATTGAACATGCTTTAACAAGATTTAGAAATGTTTTCTATGCTGAGTAATGAGTATCATATTGCCTTACAACAACGTTTCATTCTTCTTGTGAATGAAATGGAGCTGTTAGGTCATAAAATGACTGACGAAGAGAAAAACTATAAAGTGCTAAGGAGTCTATACAACAAATGGAAAATCCTTAGAACAACTGTAGAACAAACCAAAGATTTAAATATCCTAAGTGTAGATGATCTTTTTGACATTCTCTTAACTAAAGAACTACACCTAATGAGTAGGCAACAACTTGCTGAAAAATCATCTTCTCTTGCTTTAAAAACTACTGAATCATCAACAAGTAAGGTTGTCAAACAAAAATCTAGGTCTAAGAAAACTTAAGGGATCTCTAAACTAGAACCCTCGAAGAAAACTCCTATGTTTGATTCTGAGAGTGATTGAGACATGGAGATTTCTTTATTAGACAAGAAAATTCAGAAACTCTTAAAAGCTAAAAAATCATCTAACATGGATCTAGAAAAGTTAAAAAACATTACATATTTTAAGTGTAAAAACCAGGTCACATTAGATTTAACTATCTTTTATTGAAATAGGAAACTGAAAAGAGAAAATCAGTCATACAAGCCCTACTTGATGAAGTCTTTTTCAAATGAATAAGAAAACTGTGGGTATACTTCTATTGGAGAAGAAAATCTAGCCATGGTTGGCATAAATCAGACTGAATTTGATTTTGAGGTCAGTTCATCTAATTTTGATGAATGCAGTGATCTACTAATTGAGTTTGCAAAACTTGTTAAAAAATACTAAGAATTAGAGAATAAATATGAAATACTGAAAAAAGAAAAAAATGTAAATTTTCAGAAAATGAATATGGAGAATAATCCTAGTAACAGTGTCTAAACAAGATCTTAAGTGCCCAAAATTTTGTTTTTGATAAATTTGGTTTAGGTTTTAATTCTAATTCTGAAAATTCTTGTGGAAAACCATCTTTACAGTTTGTTAAATCTACCCCCCCAAAACTTCTTCGATTACTCACCGCATGCTTGATCCTCTTAAATTGATAATGCGTAAAACTGTTGATGTGCCTAATAATTGTGATGCATTTGACTCCTTACTGCTTCCTCATCTGAATATGACAATGTGAAAAAAATTGTTTCTACTTCATATAATGTAGAATGTAGAGAATTGAAACTGCATGCAATTTAAAGCATGATCAGTGTGTTAATTTTGATACTTGCTATAATGTTGTTAAACATGGTATAGGTTTTAATTCAAAACCTAGACAAAATATGTTGAATGCGCTAAGTACGAAAATAAGGTTTAAACTAATGAACCAAATTGTTATTAGCTTACTTGTATCTATAAAACGTAGAAATGAGAAATCCATATCGGTTAATATGATGATTAACCGATCAATTGCTTACTCTAGGAAACATGAACACCTTAGATTTTATAATGTGAATGAGAAGTGGATTCTTATAATTGTAGTCATGGATCCTTTATAGTGGATGTTCTCGGCACATGACGGGAAATAAGGATTTTCTAGTTTAGTATAAGAGTACTAGAGGGGTAGAATTGTCTACGGGGACAACTCTAACATTAAGGTTATAGGTACGAGATGTTTTAAATCTGGTCAATTTGAAATTGTGAATACCCTGCATGTAAATAACTTGATGCATAATTTGATTAGTATTAGTCAATTATGTGATTCTGGATATGATGATTCTTTTAGTAAAGATTCATGCAATGTGTCTAAGTGTGGTGAATTAATTTTGAAAGCATGTAGAATGAAAAATTTGTATGTGATGAATAGAATTGAAAATGCAGATCCATGTTTAATTTCTTAATCTGATTCTGCTTTTGAATGACATAGAAATTAGGACATGCTAGCCTAGAACTTATCTCTAAAGTAAAGAAACGTAATCTAATTAGGGGAATTAATAACTCTTTTAGAAATATTAAGTATAATTGTGAAGTGTGAGCTAGGTCTAAGCAAACTAGA
>RWGZ01000136.1:4471-16511 GCA_009725065.1 Utricularia reniformis
AAGGAAACTTTACTTTGCAGGATGTGGCGATGAGCGTCCCGTCATGATTGCAACACACGGAAAATATTTCATTTCCATGACCATAAAGTTTGTGTGTCTCAGGCCATAACGTATGCCAGGCTAATTGCTCCTCAATAGGTACCTCTGTTAATGCAACTGGAACTGCTACCGGAATAGTTTCAATCGTATTAATACCTTCATGATCTCTTTCACTTGATTCAGGTGATGCTGCTGATGAAGACATCATACAATTATTCGCAGTCTCAAGCACGAAAAACTAGACGAAAGATGATCTAGTGAATCAAAAACTCACCTTGAATGTATATAGGCTTCTGTGAGAGACCAAGAGCCGACATATTTGCACCAAGAACCTGCAAATCTGACGAAACATCATCGCAAGTGTCAAAATTTTGCAAGGTAGCACATTTTATTGTCTTGATAAACGTAAGGGGAGCTTCAAAAACTCTGGTAACTTTCTCATCAGCTCCGCTAACAAATCGATGATTCCCTGATCCTGTTATTATTGCTACACAATTAATATCGTGTCCATGAACTTGTGGTCGAGCAATTTCATACCAAGCTTCATTATCATCCTTCAAAGAGCAGCTAAACCACGAAGAGAATACTCTACAAGTCTGCAAAAGAATCCGAAGAACACAAACTCAAACGCCTCATCAGAATGTAAAATTACGAAGCATCTTACTTGATCATGACTAACAGATAACAAATATTTCCCATCTCTTCCCCAAGAAAGATCTGATACGGATGCAAAATGACCCGAAGGTACTTTATATGGTTTCCAGTCATCAAATTCAGTGCCGATATTAATATTTTTCCACATATGGAACGAGCCACCGTATCCATGAGCTAAAATCGAGTCACCACTCGGGCTCCAGTGCCCTCCGAAAAACCCCAACGCACAATGACTTAATTCACCAACAGTAACCATATTCATCCATATACCCGTCGTCTTTTCAGGCTTCCATATCATCATTGTCTTATCCATGGATGCTGATAAAAGACACTGAGGCTGATAGCATTCGTTTTCGATATTTTCAGGAGGCTGCCATTGTACGGAGTATACCCAATCGTCATGTCCAACGAGAAGAGATTCTAAAGAGATTTGATACGATAACGAGCCAATGTAAAATATCGGACCTTTTATGTATGAAGACAAGCTTGTTTCTTGTTTACTGTTGTTACTTGTAACACATTCTTGTAAAGCCATCTTCCATATTCGTATACCTTTGTCTTGAGAAGAACTAACAAGAAGAGACGATGTTTCATTATTTGCAGATACCGGTAACGAGAAATCAAGACAACGAATCCAATCTGTATGCCCTTTAAGTTCACAGGCAGGAATAAGCTGCAAACGAATAAAATCCGGTAAATAAAAGCACGGTAGCAATAAAAAGGAAGATGAGTTAAGTTACATACTTTTCCTGTTCTCTCACCAGTGTAAATATGAATTTTGTTATCTAATCCTCCCATTGCTAATGCAATACGATTTGCGTTTTGAGGTAATTCTATAAGCGAAAGAGCAACCATAGGTCTTTTAACGAATATAGAGTCCAATAACGATACTTCACATCCACCTACGAAATTGCAAGATAATTCGAGTCAAATAAACGAGAAAAAAAAACTTAAAAACAAATGCAGAAGGTATTCGATAGTTCATATGTACCATCGGAATGAGTGATCACTTCCCAAAGACGCACTGCACCGTCGGAAGAAGATGATGCAAAGATAGCATCAAAATGAGATAACATAACAGCAGTGATGCAAGTAACACCATTTTTATGTTTCTCTGGTATTTCTAGAACAGCCCTCCACTGCAATAAATGCAGATTAGCAAAACATCAAAAGGAAGACATATAGAAAGAAGAATGTAAGAAAAACCTTCTCATCTGCAATTGATAACTCCCATAAAAATATATTTCCATCTGCATCTCCAGACAGCAGATGATGCTTCGCCAAATTATTAGCTACGGCAAATTACATATAACAACTATTAGAAGTTTAAATTACACAAAAATCGGGCAGAAAGGTGTAAAAATCAAACCTTTAAATCCAAACTTGCTGCTGGGTAACCAATGAGTACAATTAACTGAGGCTTTATGCCCAGGAAGTGTCGTCAGAATCTGGGCAGTCTATTCAACAGAAGAATAAGCGTATTTAAGTAAATGAAGCTATACAAGATTCATAATTACAAGAATTCATGCAGTATATAAACCTTAGGACAGAAAATAGCAACAGCGTTTTGCGCACCAAAAGCGATTAAGCCACAGGCGCCACAGGACACATTGTTAACTTTTCTGTTGCATCCTGCTCCTATAAAAACACTTTTCACCTCCAAATCCATTTTGCTACGATCAAAACCCATAACCCTTAACGCCTCATGGACAAACTATGCCGCCCGCGTCTACACGGCGTGCAGGTGATCGGCGGGAGGTTTTGCAGAGGCGGAAGGACAACGGAATTAATGGGCCTGTCTTCACCAGATCCTGGCCTTATTGGGCCTCAATATTTTAGTCACTCTTTACGGATTTTTTATTTTCGAACATTTTTTAAATTTTATTTGTTCATCTCCATTTCAGAGAAACCCGCCGATTCGTAATTTGCTCGTAATTATCGCCGATCGATAAATTCCGGCGATTCGCACCTCCGTCTGAACTTGACGCCGCCAGAAAACGTGGCCTATGTTCACGTCTGGGCTCTTGCTGGAGATCGATAACTGATTCGTCATACTGAAGCTGTAAACGGTCTGTTTTCTAGTACTTTCTCTGCGAGTCGTCGAATTTTATCCGCTCTACCTTTATTGTAATGCAAAACTCCGATCACGTTGTGTAATCAATTGATATATCTTGTTTGAGCGTCATTAAATGCCTGTGAGTTTCAACTTCAATTTGGACTCTTCATCGGTTTCTTTGAGCCAGGAATTGAAAGTAGAGTATTACATTTCGTTACCTTAATTTTCAGTACAGTTTTTTAAATAGAAATCAAGATGATTGTGCAAACTGCAAAGCGAAAGGTTACTGGTTTTACTGAGATATAGTTAATGTTCAACTTGTAGAAATTGAAGTTGCAAGTTCCAACAACTATCCAGATTTTCTCTGCATAGCTGCACATTTGCATATGGGACATGAATTCTTCTTCAGTAGCCACTGCCTTATGCAGTCAACATGGTGATGATGCCCACATCCCAGCATTCCAATCTCATTATCTCTTACATATTTCTCCTGGAAAAACATCACAATGTTAATGTCTATCATTTATCTCACAGGGAATACCAGAATTTACCTGGCAGATGCTGCATTTCCAGTCCTTTTGACAAACATTGACAGGCAATGGAGCAGCGAAATCATCATTAAAACGCCATTTTGTCCCCAGGCATCCAGGTATGTCTTCTTCTTGCAGTCCAGTTCCTACATATCCAATTTTATCACCCAAATCAAGCAGATCCTGTTACATTGTCATTAAAACTTAGTTAGCTTTCAACTCATCAGTTCCCTTTCTTCATCTTTACATTTAGAACAACCTCGTAAGACATTTCGTCGACATCCAGTCTCCATTCTTGGTATGGATCCAGTCTGCATTCATGGAACCTGAGAATCATAATCAAGCAACAAACAAAGTACAAAGCACTGATGGGAATGTAGAAAGTAAGATTGATTTTAAACCTTGTGATAGAATTGTGATTAGAAGAATCCCTCCTCCCAAACGAGCCCTCAAACCAGTATTCGATATCATCATATTGAGTCAATGAATGATCGTAATGGAGGAGATTCCTACCGGTATGCAGAGTTTGCTGGGACATCATTATCTGCAAATTTGATGTAGTATATCTGCATTACAGATCACAGGTAGCAGAGATTCAGACATACCTCAATGATATCATCTCCAAAGCGATGATCATCTCTAGGCTCAATCCCATTTCTTCTTGCTTCACGAGAATGCTGAGGTAAGAACATTGAATTCATGATATTTTTGTTTTATTTTTGTATCAGGATCAAACAATGAAGAAAATAAGACTTTACTCTATCATTTCTAGAAACAGGGTTTCTGTTCCTCGCCGGAAAATTAGAAGAAACCCCAATCCCTGAATGAACATTAACTGCCTGATTCTTCACCCCTTTCTTCCTCTTCTGGCTCTTGGCATCAATCAGTGAAACGCTCTTGCAACCCATCCCTTTAAAACTCAAACACATAAATCCCTTCTTCTCGCTAGAACTCCTCATCAGAGCTACTTCTGGCTTTCTACTTCTCTTGTTCTCATTTGCAGGTTCTCGAGACATGATGATTCATTCAGCATCAGGCATCAGCACAAGAAAAAATGGAATAAAAGGGAGATGGGATGGGATTAGATTTCTTCAAAGTCATAGCTGTCTCCATCTTTTTCCTTTCCCTATCTGCTCCCCTGGCCTACATGTCTGCAGTAAGTACTACAATTTCAATTATTTTTCATTTCATTTTCAACTTTTTGTACAGTGAATTCGAGGGATCCATCGTACACCAACTCATAATGCTCAGGCGTCTTCCAAAACACAACACAGGGTCCGCAACCCAACCCGTAAGTCCCGTGACTCCTTTTTGGGACCTTTCTTCCATTTTTCGTTATATTATATTAGGTAAATAATACAAAGTTAATGTTAATATTTATTAGTATTTAGACGTTAAACCTAAGCTCTAACACGCTCATTTTTTAATAGGGTAATAATATATATATATAGAATAGAAGTCTAGTCTAGTCTAGTCTAGTCTAGTCTAATAATGAGAATGTAGTAATAGTACGGGCCCCGTGAATATTAAGGCCGCGCTTCACATGGGCCTTAGTCATTGATCGCCCAATACAAATATTGGACCCCATTAAATTTATTCATGAATGTTTCAATAATTAATTATAGACCATACTATATTACGTAAAAATTGAACAGTCGTGCAGATATTTTAATGATGCTTTTAAAATAATTTCTTTTTGAATTTACTAGGGATTTGAATAGTAAAATACACGTGCAATTTAATTCAACCGAATGAATGATGTTGAAGGCCCATGTGAGTTGTGATTGGGGTCTTAATGATTATACAATAGTAAATTGTAATTAATATGCTAAGATCCTTGTGAGTATTAAGACATATAAATGCAATTATCTTCTTTTGGTCTTTTTCAAGAAGAATGAAGGATCATTGACCTTGGCAACTCCATTAACAAAAAAGCTTCATTCTATGATCTATAGTAGTGTATGTGCATCTATAGTAGTCTTCTGGTCAAAGTTGTCAACGAGTTATGGTACAAATTCAATGATTTTTTCTGATTTTACTACATTAATTATTCCTTTAGCTATTTGCCTATAAAGTAGTGCAAATCAATGAAATAACACCAAATTAACATAGATTTTTTGTGCAATAGTAATTTGAGTATTTTTAGTATTATTTATGCACGAAAACATACTGATCAAATTATTTCAACAAATAAAAACTATATTTTAAGTTATTTTTTCAAATAATAATATAATTAGACAAATCAAATTATTAAAGTGTAGGCATATGTATTGCCTATAAGCGCAAGACTACGTTAAACAATAGTTGTTTGAGAATGTAAACATGGTTGATTAGTATTATTACATAATAATGTTAAATGATTTATATAAATTATATGTTTCACTATTACTATATATGTGTAATTAATTTTATTCTTTTAGATCTGGTTGAAAAAAACATCACATTTCAAGTTGAAAGCATGAGATCATCTCAAAGTTAAAAACAAAACACCGAAGCTAAAACTAAAACATTTTCAGGCAACAAGCGTAAGGAACCCTCAAATCATAAACACTGTTAAACTAATTTGCATACCTACCATTATAGGAAAACATGAATGCATTTGCACCATCGCCCAAATTTGATGGTAAATGAAAATACCGAGTATCTCACACGAAGTCTCCTAGATAGCCTTAAATTACAATATGGAGAGGCAATCAAATCTCTTGCTAAAAACTAGTTGGGAAATAAAGCAACCTTACCAAGTTGCTACAACAACATCATGACCATAGAAGCGTCTAGTAATCTCAAGAATCTTATTGCTCATTAGTTGATAGATACACTTATACTTTGGAACGTAGATGCGAAGCAAAAGAAAGACGTGAAATGTACTTACAAAACAAACCACTATTAAGCAAGAGTTTCTAGAAACAATGAAAAAACATGTCCTTCCGCTCCATACCCTCATTGCTTGCAAAAGAACCATGTTTGTAACAAAGTCTCTTAGCATCCTACTGCAAAGAGAATGAATACATCGAAAGAGATCTCACAAGAAGTCTATGAAAGAAAAAATTGGCAATCACTTTTGGAATTTGTCTCACATCGGTAAAATAAGTAGTATTAATTAGATTTATAAGGATGATAAATCAATCACATATTAACTTCTTCAAGTTTTTTAAATGTGTGGGTTCGTTCCCTTAATTCCGTTCGTTCACGCTCTCCCGTCGTTATTTCGCTCAGACTCTATAACTCCAACAACCACACAAGACAAAGATTTGAACATCCAAATGAAAAGATTACTCAATAGTATATTCTATCAATCAAATGAGAAAGAAATAATTGATATTTACTACTCTTTAGCTACTAAAAATGATTTAGAAACCAAAAAGACTTTGCTCCTAGACATTGGATGCAACGATCAGATAACCAATTATTTCTCAACCATCGAATCTTATACAGCAATATTTGCAAAAATTGAAATGGCAAGAACATTCATTAAAATACATGGTGTATGGACAAACATATTATAAATTTATTCTCACTTGCAAGACATTAAAGAAACCTACTTTATCCCTTATCGACAGTTGATGAAAAGAAGTTAAGCATTAAGTTTCATTATTTGCACTGTGAAATCATTACTAAAATTGGGAAATTAATATTCAAACACAAATGGAAAATGGAAAGAATGCACTAATTTGTCTATAAGGGTGTATTCTGTGTGTATTATTAGAATGTAAATGTGTTTTTAGAATAAATTATCAGAATATATTTATAGAATGTAAATATGTGTTAAGTATTCTGTATGTTAATTAATGAATAATGAAATAAGAATGATATTCTGTATAAAATGGTTATGAGAATGCATTTTGAATACTAAAGTACTATTTTGCTCTTGTAATTATAGAAAACAAGATTTATTTAATTAGAAATAAGTAGGGGTGTTCATTCGATAAATACCGAACATAATTTCAATTACCGAATAAGTCAAAAAATTAGATACCGGATACCGAACCGAATTTTGTCTGATCGGTTCGGTTTCTGTATTTAGCGAAATACTGAATTTTCTGAAATTTAATCAAATTAAACATAAAATTAATCATAATAATACATTTAATTATAAAATTAAATACAAAAATATTAGTTTTAAATTAAAAAAAGTTAAATTCGGTAAATTACCAATACCGATTTTTTTTACCAAACTGAAACCGAATACCGAAATGGCCGTTTCGATATCGGTATTCGAGGGAAACTGAATACCGAACCGATTTTATAATTCGGTATCGGTTCGGTAAAAAAAATCGATAAATGGTTCAGTATTCAGTTTTTACCGAATAGTGAACACTCTAGAAATAAGGGATTTGGTAAAAGGATAGTTTGGTCAGAAGTTTTTTAAAATGCATTCCATGAATTCAAATGAAAGATTCATGTCATTTTGCGTTCAAGAAAGAAACACATAACGTGTTTTTAAAATGAATTGTCATAATGAGAATGAAAATGTTGGGGTGTTCTGTAAACGAATCTAAAATTTATTTTAAAAATGATAACGCATTCGGACAATACAATCAGAACACGCACTAACAACAAAACAAAACAAAACACATACTAACAGCACAAAAGACTTTGAAATTACGATTATCAAAGTGCAAAAAATTATCTCAACATAAGTAAAATATGTTGGAAAGATATGTAAACTTCCTTTTAGATCATCGAGTAGCAAAAATATGGCTCCGATTAGTAAAATATGAATTTATATATATAATAATATATTAATATTTTACATAAACTATCATTTAACAATTCACCATCATTGTATTTTACAACATTTTATCATACCTCACCAAATCTCAATTTTATAATGTTTAACCAAATAAACTCAATGTGATTGGTGTCTAATTTTCATAGTATGTAAAAAAATATTATTTAAGAGGGCCTCAAATAAAATACATTTGAAATAATATTTAAGATTCGTTCAACCAAATTGTGTCGAGTCATAGTCAGTAATTACAAAAATGGGTCTCCATCACATCAAGTATCTTTAGTCAACAATTTTTTTTGGTAAAGATTGAAGAATGGGGAACTTTCCTACCAAACTACCCAACTAGAGTTTAAAATATATAAATATTTGGTTTTTTATGCTTATGTTCTTTTTTATTTCATTATTGATCAAATATATACTCAAAATAGGAATTGTATTTGAGAAAATGACGTTTTTTGTCCTCGTAGTTTGATCATTTTAGCAAATTTAGTCCTCCAAGTTTATTTTGGCATTTTCAGTCCTCCAATTTTGGACATTTGGCAAAATCGATCCTCCTATTTTGGAACATTTGGTAAAATCGGTCCTCAAATTTCATATTTAGTTCTCCAAATGAAATCGAACAAAACCGGTCCATGTAGTTTGATCGTAGTGGCAAAATTAGTCTCTGTATTATATAAAAATGAAAAATTACAAATTACAAACTTCGGGAACCAAATTTGCCATAAACATAAAATTTGGAGGATCTAATTTGTCAAATGTGGCAAAATAGGAGGACTAATTTTGCCACAAATAAAGTTATGGGACTTAATGTGCCACAATTATCAAAATAGGAGGACCAAAATTGCCAAAATAGGAAACTACGAGGGCCAAATTTGCGTGTCGCCCGTTGTGAAATAGATTTCACATTCAAATTAAAAACAAATTTACTAAAATACCTTAAGACTAAAGACAAAACATTCTATATCATATTATTTATTAAGAATAATCTTACAATGGTAAAAACACATGTTAGAGTGAATAATGTGGAATTATTTTCATTTATTATTTGAAGTATCAAATAGACAACGCGCAAATTTGGTCCTCGTAGTTTTATTCTTAATAAATAATATGATATAGAATGTTTTGTCTTTAGTCTTAAGGTATTTTAGTAAATTTGTTTTTAATTTGAATGTGAAATCTATTTCACAACACTAGATCGCATAAGTAAATTCAGAAATCTATTATATCATATACTATTATTCATGTTACCTTTCAAATATTTATTAACTCATTATCCGAAGAGTTGGAGAATAGACTTTGGGTTTGTTTGGTGNAGGCGACTCCATTTTTAGCTTCTGCGACTGAGATGATAATGGTTTCATATGGAATTTCAGAAGACGGTGCTCATTGGTTTTGCGAGAGAACCAACAACCTCCATTCCCTAGAAAAACAGAAGCCAATCCGTTCATGTGGAAAAACCAGAAACCTCAGCGGCGGCGAGTTATCGGAGAATGAAATTTAGATTAGTTTAGATTCCGCTCCATTGCCTGTTACATGTTCGCCGAAATGCCAGAGTAAGTACCGCCATTAATAACCACTCTTGTTTCTCCTGAAGCAAAATCAATAGAGAAATCCACAACAGAAGCTTCGAGAATCTTTCAAACTAATCTGAAACATCCATGGAAATACATTACTGTTGATGTGAAGAAGATGAGAAGAATATTGAAAATGAATCATATATGTAGATGAAGCTTATAGTATATAAGACATATTATTTATTTTAATGTTAGCTATAGTGTTACTTTATATTAAATTAATTCATAGGGTATAACAGATACTAAGAACTTGCATGATATGATGTAATCTCCCCAATACTTTAATTCATATAATTTGTAGTATCTTAAAATCAATTACTTCTACAAAATATTATTTATAAGTACAAATATTGCACATTTTTTAAAATACTAATTACTATACGATTAGATAGTTAATATATAAATTATGATAATTGGATTATTTGGGAGAATTCTAGATCAAATCTAGTGCTTTTTGGGAAAAGCTAAATTGTAATTAAAATTTGTTTTTTCACCGAAAATTCAAAACCAAAACATTTATTTGGAAATTATTTATTGAGTTTGCTTTTTCTGAATTTATTTTAATAAACACTTAATTAATTATTCAAAATTCTTGCTTTTTCTGTATTTTAATGAATGCATGTTTAAATATTATAATAATCAGTTAAAATAATTAATAAAATAATTATTAATTACAAATAAACCCGATAATGATAATTACAAATCATTACAATATTTTAAATTTCCGGTATACCAGGCCGGTATATCGAAAATTTCGGGCGTACCGATTTCGGCGGGTATTTTGGCAAAATAACGGCCGGTACGGGTGTTTTCGGGCCGGGTCGGGTTTTTATGGTCACTTCGGGTTAGATGGGTTTGGTTGGATTTTATATTAAAAAAAATAAAATATAAATATTTTATAATTTATTTTAATATTCCCGGTAAAGATCCGATACATATATGGTATACCAGAAAGGTATCCGGTATACTGACCGGTACCGGTATTTAAAACATTGCAAATAAATGTCCAACACATTATGAATAGATATGTTCATTCCTTATATATCTAACCAAATATAAAATTCGAATAACGATTAAGCATAAAATTTGCTAAACAATTACCGAATTTAATTTTACTGTTTGGGTTCTATCCGATATACACCGAAAATACATATTTTTTCAAAATTAAGTTAAATAAAAAATCAGCAATATTTTAGATTTAAATATTTATTTAATAATTGAATACCAAATTATTTTTAAGTTTAAATAAATATTCTAGTTTGTATTACAGTAATTTTTTACCAATATCAAATTAACAAAAAAATTAATTTGAATACAAATTCGTTATCAATAATTCGAAATTCGATTTGATATTAATGTTATTAGCTAATAATGTTTGGCCTTAGTTATTTAAAAATGAGAAGCTATAAACCTATTATTTTTTTGTCTATATTTGTGTACTGTTGTAGGATTAAATAAATAGATTGACTTTGCATTAACAAGACAAAAAGCTTTTAATAATGTTTTGACTTAATCGGGTAAACCATATTTTTTATTGATTTTTATTTTAGTCGTCCCTTTGGCCTTTACATTTAAAATTTTCAAGTAATGTTAGAGTTGAGAGGTCACTTGATAGAAATTGCAATTTAAAATTAATTATCAAAATAAAATAATAAGATATTTCATTTCGATATACTAAGGGTTAAACTTGAGATAATTTAGTTTAAAGTTTATCAATTGTTTTAAATCATGTAAATTGTAAACTCTAATGAAAAATATTATGCTCGTGATATTTTACATTTTTTAGTATTTAAAATATATGATAAAAAATTAAATTCAATGTTATGTTAATATTTTAATCAAACTTTAGGACTTAGGTATGAAATCAATTATCATTAATTCGAGTTTGAGATATTCACGCATACATCGCAGGGGGGAGAATTGGCTAAATAACCGTCTGACACAACAACCATTTGCAAAATAACTTATTTGTGTAAATAATTTGCATAATAACCTACTTTCATATCTTCTTTGTTAAATGACATCTTTTAGGATAGAATTAAATATTGTATCTATATTTTACGTAATACATATTAAATTAATTCAAGAAAACTTTTGCTTATCATTTTTATTAAAAAATAAATGTATAAATAAGATATATTTCCATAAAAATTTAAAAATATATATTTTATCATTGTTTATTAAAAATAAATGTATAAATCAAATTATAAAAATATTTTTTTATACATTCTATTTAAACTATATTAAACACATTAACATAAATATATTAACATATACTCCTATAAAATTTGAGTTTTTAATAGACTAATAAATTTATATTTTAAACAAATGTGTACGTTTGGAACAACGTTTTATAAATAACGGTGAGGTGAGATGAATGTACTTTATTGTGAGATAAACTGATCGTGATTTTAAAAAAATGTTTTGAAATAGCGGTGCAGTGAACATGATGTTA